>CABFVX010000391.1:226900-274330 GCA_902151425.1 Timema shepardi
GCACAGATTTATTTGATTACCAAATCCTTCCTTCACCTCTGACAAGACATCTTGTTAATGTGGGGAATGCCAGGTCTCTACCGTGGTTCGGATTCCACGTTAAACTGTAGGTCCTCCATTTCATCTCACAATCACCCTACCATTACACATTAGCGTAAGTGCGTATAACCCGAACGGGTAGTAAGACGCGGTGCTAATAATAATAATATAATAATATTCCTTGAAATTAAACGTCGCTCATTATGTTTGCCAACGAAAATTTTGATTGAATGCCCAGCAAATAAAAATTCTGTAATAATTTTTTTTTGCCCCTGTCCAGGATATCCATGTAATTACTCTAATGAGATAGGGTTGAGTAAGCTAGGATTTCTAGGAAATGTACCCGCGTTTGGATAAATGGAGTAGTGAAACATTATTTAGTAAAAAGTACCCTGTATAGGTTTGAAACCCAAACTTTCCCTGTCAGTCGCAGCCCAGGCCAGATGAAGACGACGCCTCTGTCCCGCGTGCTCATTGATGTGGTTAAGGCGACCGCCTCAGTCAGCGAAAAAGTATCAATCGCTGTCAGGCCACACCGCTTAAAATGCAACGAGTGGTGTCGTTCTCTTGAGACTACTTGTCTATTCTGTATTAGCTTGTACTCCCTTTCATCCTTCGCCTTCAATCACCCTTTGTCATCTCAATAAGAAACAGAGGAAATAAAAATACGAAACTTCTTATCTCAAGGTAAATAGGAAAGCTCGCTCTTAGTTCTCAAATGTCTTAAAATTGTTTGTTGGGAGCCTACAAAAAAATCTTGTAATTGTTTTAGGAAGGCTAAATATAGAACCATTATTCATCAAGCCTAGACTCATAGTTCCGCAAATATACTTGAAACTGAGATGTTAAGTTTTCACTCATTTTTTTATATTAATAAAACTCACTATAGGATTTTTAAGGAAAAAGAGCCCTGTTGGAATCTTTTTGACTTTATACAGGCATGAACCATATTTTGAAATAACACATTGTAGAATCAAATAATGCGTTAGCGCTGAACGTCTGCGTGGCAATTTGCCACTTACCGAGGCCGTCCCCTTAATGACGCTAATTAATGGACACAACCGCTCGAATCCAATACCCCCGTGTTAAATACAAGTGCAAAATATCAGAATCCACTCATGAATTCAATATGTACACCTATTAAAGTTCAGTCTATAATGAGTACTTACAGAACTATGGATTCTGAGTTCGAGCCCGACATAGGCATAAAATTATTTTGGTTGGTATTGGTTTATTTTTATTTTCAAAGGGATTAATTAAAGCTCAAAGACTGAATATTCTGATATAGGCCTAGTTGGTTTGTATACTAAATTCTGAAATGATAAATCTGTTCAAAAACTGCCCAATAAATTATAAAAAAAATTCCTGTCAAGTGTACTTTAGGGGGGTTACCCTCAATATTTTTCCAATCCCCCTCCACGCAAATGCGGGTATACTCCCTCTAACTAATCCCTAACCTCATTTCTACAACATTGACCTAATTAGTACGTATGCACATAATCCCGAGCTATTAGTAATACGTGGTGCTAGATTTTTTTTTTTACCAAAAATGAGTAACATCACGTGATCCCACACATATGGACATGTGGATCAAGACATTGGTCTAATTTTATGCTTCAAAGACGAAGGGAAGGTCGTGGTTTTTAGTCACGGTAGGATGTTTTTCCTTAATGGGCTCCCGCTCTTATCTCCAGGGAAATATCTGTATATTTACACAAAATTTTAGGTCCATATTTTCTCATTAGGGCAAATATACGGAGTATTTCCTCCCAATATATAAAATATAAATATAAAATAAATCTTATTTTGTAAAAGACTGTACGTGACATGCAAAGTCTTCATGCTTTCATTAACTTTTTTAAAACATTACCTGAAAAAAAAACCCTGCAGTGCAAAGATTGAAAAGATAGTTAAAAATGCACAGACACTGTTAATGACAAAATTCAAGTACTATATTTAATTTCATTAGTTAAAACAATTTTTGAGAATTCTAGGTGTATCACAGAAGAACACTTCAAGTCGCGTTTATTGTATTTCATAGTGAAGTAATTAGTTTAAGGTTGTCTCGTCATGCAAATAGAATGATCGTATTGTGCGATTGCTAAAAATTTGAAGTACCGTTTATCTTAGGATACTGATTGCATAGCAAAATGATGAAATAATGGTGGAAAATAAGAAGGTACAGTTTAACTTTAATAGTAACAACCTTATCTGACAGAAACTTTACTAAATCTGGTGTTACGAATTCATACCTCAAGACATCTAATCTGCCACTTTTTATATATATTATCAATGCCTATTAAATAACATTATTAAAATAACAAAATGTTATCAATTGTAGCCTAAAAAAATATGATATTTTCTAAAATACCATTTCTACAAAAAAAATAGGACCTTATACTGTATATCATCGCCCAAGAGAGGTAGTGGCGTAACTACCAACATGGCCATTTTTAATTATTGGCACCATGATATTCGTCTTGATAAGAAGTACAGTATATTGTGACGCAGTAACGCGTCATCTCTAACCGTATGGGAGATAAAGCATTTTACGTAGTGACGTATCTACTTTGAAAAGTCAGGAAAAAAATTCTAAGGGTAGGATTTTTCTTTTAAAGATTATATCAAATAAAATAATCATTGCCATAGGATATTTAGTTTATGAGTAATGCTCTGTGATGTGAAACTGAAATCTTAAGAGAACGTTAAATTGTCTCTCCTGAGAAGTTGAGAAAAGGCAGTGGTTCTTTTACGTACCTTGGGTGACGATATGTCAACTTGACTTTTGTATGAACGTAAATGATTATTTTTATGTATACAGAGTCTTAATAATGGTCCAGGCTATCCGCATTTGTATAATGGTGGGGTAGAGTGGAGGATGGTGGATTTAGAGGAATTATTAATTAAATAATTTAGCACCGCGTTATACTAACTGTTCGGGTTATGGGCCTACGCTTAAGAACTAATTACTCTAGTGGGCTAGGACTTGGGAAGGTTGAATTTAAAGGGAGTGAACCCGCGTTTGCGTGGAGGAAGAGTGGAAAGCCATTTAGTAAAACCACCCCCAGTTCACCTGACTGAGATTCGAACCTTGATCTCCCCGTTCTAGGCAGTCTAGCTCAACACGAAACTAGTACGTTAGCTAACTACGCCACCGAGGTGAATAATTTAGAGTAATGCTAATGGATAAAATGTAAGCCATAAAAAGGGAAAACACCTCAGTACTTCCGGCCGGGATTCAAGCCCCGGCAATCCAATACACGACGAGAGTGACGCCTTTGACCAGCGATGGCCTTCCTCTTTAATGGTCTTATGAGGAATTCGTCAAGGGAAACGTGGCCTTCCAATGCAAAAAAGGTACCCACCCTTGTCTTAAACTACGTGACCATCGATGTGGATAATTTAAGAGTTTCATTCAGGCTCGTGTTTGGATTGTTTTTACTGAAGCGTTTATTGGGAACGAAGAGGTCTCCAGGGGTTTGTCGAGACTTAAACCATTGTCGCCAAGGTAGAGACGTTACCGAACATGTAAATAACAACGTCATCGTGTGTGGAGGAGAAGGGTGTCTTAAAAGAAGGAAACTGAAAGGATTCATGGATTCAGGATTCAAGATCCAACGTCCAATTGCAATGTGAGTCGGACGACTCACACCATTGAGACACTAATGTGAGTACAATCATTTATTTGGAGTTTCAAAGGGATGTGTGACGCACTCTAAAATAATTACTGTCAAAAAACTATTCGACTCAATACCATTAGTTGAGCACTTAATGAAAGGAAACAGATCTAATTTCACAGTAATACATTCCTCTTTTCTCCCTCATTAAGGCGACACTGGTAGTTCAATGTGAATACTTTGGTTAGCAAGATTATGGGCTATCCATTAACCACGTAATACTTTGTTTCCATCCCTTTTTATGACTCTACCCCCTCCTATGTAAGACCCAGAAGAAATTTAAATCCAACCCCTTCCCCTTCCAATCTGTGTTACGTAACTTTTCACACCAATAATGAATGTAATTATTTCACAGGGAAGATTTTTGACACTAAAATGACTCAGATTTAATACTAATCAGAATCAATCCATAAGTTTGCCTATATTTACTAACAATGAAAACATTTACAATAATATTATCAGCTTCAACATTAGGATTTAATATTGTATGTCTCACTTTTTCATCTAAGAAAGTAAATGGTCCGTTATGCACATACTATTTGACCACAGATAAATATATAATTAATGAGTCCCTGGGATCTTCACTCGTAAAATATTTATATTAGCGTTTTATTTCTTCTAAAAACACCCACCTATGCTTTTGATGCTTATCTTTCCTTTTCATTGACGCCGTTTTATGAGAGGATTAAAGTGAGCTATGATAAGGTTAGCACAATTTTGAGTCTGGTTGTCTTTGTTTGCCACAAAAACTCCCTTAAATAGTCAAGGATCGCATATATTTTGGTGGAACCTCAAATACTCCCTTTTCTCCAGTTACTTTAGGAGCCTCTCTCCCGCCCCCAAACCATCTCATTTTATCGTCCAGTTCCTCCCCACCCCACTAGGATATTTAAGACTACACCACTGCTCCTTACTAAATCTCTCAGCAGGTATCCGGTTTTATGCTGATACTTTCACATTGCACACGGAGTTGCTACTAATCAATAGGGCTTGGACTTTGATTACGTTAAAAAGGTCAAAAACTCACCTATAAAATGAAAGTGAAAATTCTAAAATATACTTAAAATTTTCACACAGAAATGACCCAAAAATATGATTGAAAATCTGTCATGAATGCACATAGCTAATTAGATCAGACATGTACCTCAGTGATTCTTTACGTGGGGCGCACACCTCACAGGAGGGCAATTTAAATATATAGGGGGGCATTTGGGAAAAAATAGTACAATAAGAATATATTTTCCATCTTGGCTAACTCAGCCATTGTTAGTGGAACTGTCTGAAGTGGGTATGAAGTACCATGAAGAATTTTCCGAAATGGAAAATGATGAGTGTGTGAGAACTATGTTTAAAATAAGAGGAACCATGATGTGGATCTGTGATGATACTGAGACTAAATACTCACATTCAACCGGTTTGGCTAGAGAGCTACTGCTACCATTCCTCATCTTCATTTTTGATAGAGTGCGGTTTTAGTGTTGTGAGTGACTTAATACAGAAAAAAAGAAACCGAATGGCTATCACAAAACGAGGGGACTTAAGAATGAAACTAATTAAATTGGTACCTGAATTCAAAACCATTTGTAGTAGACACCAGGCACAAGGATCTCGCTAACTTATAAGCTAACTTAATGGATTTTCTCTTTATTTTAATGAGATAGGGATCCTATGTCTACAAAGGCTCATTTTAATTTTCCGTGTTAACTAATATTGTAACTTTAAAATTATTATATTTTTGTTAAATTGTAAATTTTACTATAACCTTGCAACACCCTATTTGTTTTTATATTAATGGGGGGCATCAATTTTTTTTAAGTACGCAAAAAGATTCAGAAACCACTGATGTACCGTATAAATATAAACTAATCAATGCAACGAAAAGTCTTGCACAACTAAACTGTTGCATTCTGATGAATAATAAAAAATGGATTTAAAAATACCTGCTTCATAAGTAATAGCTATCGCCTCCCAGCGCCAACCTTTCCAGCCAAGTTGCAGTGATTCACTAGGAATGTGATCAGTGCACCCATCTGTGAGCCTAGGAGTCTCGGGTTCGATTCACGGCTAGTATCTTGGGTATTTTTCCCCGAAAGGAGAATACCCCAATGGTCACCAGGATTTGGTTAAGTAACTGCAGTTAGGTTGTAAGTGTTTCCACTGGTTCCACACCCTCATGATCACTATCAGCCTCGTCACATCTCATCGGGACGGGGGAAAAGGCTCTATGGAAAGGATGTACAATTAGTATATTCGATTCGGGCTTCTCCTAGGCAACAGTAGATTAGTACTGGCCAATCTTTCTACAAACTGGGCTGCGAGTGATTTATCCCGGGAACGCAATATACAGGAAATTTGCATTTTACATCAATGCACATAAAGAATGTACAAAGTTAAATTCATAGTTATATTCTCAGGACCAGTTTCATAGTCAAATTTAGTACGCCTCAAGTGCGGTGCTACACTAAGTACGTGACGACACCTACCTAAACTCGAATGGAATGGGCCAGTTTCCTATGCGAGAACGGCCCATTCCATTCGAGTTTAGGTAGGTATCGTCTTGTATTTAGTGTAGCGCCGCACTTGAGGCGTACTAAATTTGACTATGAAACTGGCCCTAAGTCTGACAAATGTGTAGGAAAAAATATTGTGTCCGAGTATTCATGCTTTACAAAACGTTGTAAATATTACAAAATATACTTATAAATACTTTGAAAGCACTCAACGACGCAACCCAAGAGATATGACCTAAAAATCACAACTAACAAAACATGACCTTTAAAATGTTCTCCCACAGACAGGGGATCATTAACAAAATGTATGTACACATAAGCATTGTGTGTGATGTATTATAAAAACAAATATGACTTGTCAAGACCAGGGTCCTGCTAATTAGTATAGAACCATTAAGAAATGCAACATGTCGTGATCATCTGAGTGCAGGTAGAGACGGGTTTTATTGCTTAAGGTAAGTCGGTAGGAAGGTCACTTAGAACCACACAAGGTCATTAACGCCTCGTTATAGGGGGCAATGTATGAGGAAGACTGAGAAAAACTAATTTATTAAAGTTACAACTCGGATCACATATTTGGTAAGGACAGAGCCATTTTAAGAAAATGTGAGGCCAGGGTCAAAAAAATAATAGGCTTCTCACCTCCCGTTTTGTAAGTAGGTTTTTAGATTTTAACACAAAACCGTTATAATTTTTGATATGTATTTGGTACTTATGTTACTTAATAATTTCTAATGTTTAATGGGATATTGATTTACCCATAAAAGGTGATCTGGTGGTCTAGGGGTAAGGTGTCAGACTTCTGTGCTGGCGGCCGGGGTTCAATCCTCGGTCCCGGTACAGATTTATCTGATTACCAAACCCCTCCTTCACCTATGACAATACATCTTGAGAATGTGAGGAATGCCAGACCTCCACCGTGGTTCGGATTCCACGTTAAACTGTAGGTCCTTCATTTCATCTCACAATCACCCTACCATTACACATTAGCGTAAGTGCGTATAACCCGAACGCTTAGTAAGACTCGGTGCTAATAATAATAATAATAATAATAATAATAATAATAATAATAATAATAATAATAACCCGTTAAATGAATGTACTTTATTAAATGCAAACGATCAATCCAATTAACTTAACGAAAGTAAATTCCTCTTTGCACCTTTGCAGTGTTAGTTTTCTGTGTACTGACAGTGGTAGCACAATGGTGGTGTGTTCTACTGTTCTGCAGCTTATTACTCGAATAACGTAAATATTAAATTACATAAAGTTAGGGTGTTCAAGAATCTGGAATGGAATCTTATCACTAAGCGAATAATTATTGCTGTTAATTATCTGTACACTATTTGATGCGAAATTAAGATAAATAACTGTAATTGAATTTAATAATTTTGGGGGGAAATGTGGCCCCCTGGAATGTGAAGCCAGGGGCTCCTGCCTTCCGCTAGACGTGGCCCTGGGTAAGGATATATATGTGTCACAATTCACAACAATAACAAATATGTACTAGGTAGCTTATTAATTTTAAGAAGTGTTTCTTGGATTGAAATTGATTAAAAGTTTTATTTATTCATTTTATACGACGAGTCCTAAAAGTGATAATTATGAGCTATCTTGTATAGTTATTTAATATTATTATTGATACAACTGTGCAGTTAATAATATCTCAGCCACCTCGGTGGCGTAGTTGGCTACCGCGCTTGTCGTATTGAGCTCAACTGCTGAGGACGGGGAGATCGAGGTTCGAATCTCGGTCGGGTGAACTGGGGGTGGTTTTTCCTAAATGGTTTTCCACTCTCCCTCCACGCAAATGCGGGTTCACTTCCTCTAATTCAACCTTCCCAATTCCTAATCCATTAAAGTAATTAGTAGGCCTACTTAAAGCGTATAACCCAAACGGGTAGTAAGACGCGGTGCTAAATATTATTATTAATAATATCTCCTTAGCTCAGTCGGTAGCGTGTCCCTCTATTGGGTTAAGGGACCCGGGCTCGATTCCTGGCATGACCGAAAAATGTAACATTGTTGAAATGTAGCTTTACCATTTCACAGCGATGAATTAACTTCCAGGGTCTGGATGTTGTGCCTGTCCTATTATTAAGTTAAATTATAAGACATATGAAGCTACTATAGGCCTAGCAAGCTGGCAGTGGAAAATTTATGACTTGAATACTAACCCAGGCCATAGGCTGGAAACAGTAGTTGATGTAAAGTAATGTCAATAATATCTAAATAATAAGTGGTCCTACAATATATTTTACACTTGCCAAGTTAAAGAGTTATCGTATGGTTATAAATAAAACTTTCAGTTACATTTAAATAACACTATTTCTCCTATTTATTAATTAAAAGGTCTAACCCACTTTAGTATCCGTATGATCTAAGGGGTTATCCTCGTAATATACTGGATTGCCAATAAATAATTATAAAATTTAGTTTTTACGTTTTTATTTTGTTTACAAGGCCTTTAACACCAAAGGTTACCCCTCCCCATCCTTGTATGATCAATTTTGTTTCTTCAGTTTAAAATATTAGCAGCGACTAAAACTATTGTACTAATTAATAACTTATGAAGACTGTAAAATGTATTTTATTCTTTTGCGATGTGGTAAATCAACAGCATAGGATTTTGTTGTTGATGTTGTCATATAATAAAGTAGAGATACGTCAAAAAAATTATCTCAAAATTGTTGTAGCATCGATGGGTGATTAACGTTTGGATAATTGGCTAAAATGTCCGAACACAAGTCTAGAGAAGTTTAATTATATTCTCAGTTGCACTGACAGAGATATTTACTATTTTGTATATTTGTGTGTCTTGGTATCCATTTAGTAAATATACATGTACTGGTTATAGCAATAGATCTTAGATTAAGTTAGTTGTAAGTCGTGTGTTGTTAATATGAGTGTCTAAAGGGGCACGTTAAATGCCCTCAGAATGATCAATACACGATAAACACCTACCTATAGACATATATATTTGATAGAGAAATACAAGGGTAAGTAAAAAAATCTTCGAAATCTGAAGGAGATAGCAAGTAAAGTCTGTTCAGCGTAGGAATTTTTATCTGAAAGGTCTTTTTCCCTACCAGAAATCTATTATATAGTAGGATATTGGTAGGAAAAAAGACCTTTCAGAGAGTAATTCCTACCGTGAATGGAGAATACATTTTCTTCTTAGTTTCAAGATTGATTTTGCTATGTGTCACAATAATGTATCCATACTTGGTATATATGATGACGTAAAAGATGTGCAAATAACGTGTTTTGCGTGTTGTGAAGTTGTTGCACGGAAGGCTGTGTCTGCACGGATGTTGTCCACATACAGCGGATTCAACCACTGTGACCAAGGTGAAACAAACAAAAATACCAAGGAGGATGCGCGACTTGAGGGGGGGAAAACCTAGACACTGTCCAATCATGATGTGGTACCAACATAACACAACGTTCTCCTGTAGTAACAGACGATCATAAATAGAGATCCTCCACTACAACCATGATGTTCTGCCAACGTAACACAACGTTCTCCTGTAGTAACAGACGATCATAAATAGAGATCCTCCACTACAACCATGATGTTCTTCCAACGTAACACAACGTTCTCCTGTAGTAACAGACGATCATAAATAGAGATCCTCCACTACAACCATGATGTTCTGCCAACATAACACAACGTTCTCCTGTAGCAATAGACGATCATAAATAGAGATCCTCCACTATAACCATGATGTGATACCAACATAACACAACGTTCACCTGCAGCAGGAGACGATCATAAATAGAGATCCTCCACTACAACCATGATGTTCTGCCAACATAACACAACGTTCTCCTGTAGCAATAGACGATCATAAATAGAGATCCTCCACTATAACCATGATGTGATACCAACATAACACAACGTTCACCTGCAGCAGGAGACGATCATAAATAGAGATCCTCCACTACAACCATGATGTTCTGCCAACATAACACAACGTTCTCCTGTAGCAATAGACGATCATAAATAGAGATCCTCCACTATAACCATGATGTGATACCAACATAACACAACGTTCACCTGCAGCAGGAGACGATCATAAATAGAGATCCTCCACTACAACCATGATGTTCTGCCAACATAACACAACGTTCTCCTGTAGCAATAGACGATCATAAATAGAGATCCTCCACTATAACCATGATGTGATACCAACATAACACAACGTTCACCTGCAGCAGGAGACGATCATAAATAGAGATCCTCCACTACAACCATGATGTTCTGCCAACATAACACAACGTTCTCCTGTAGCAATAGACGATCATAAATAGAGATCCTCCACTATAACCATGATGTGATACCAACATAACACAACGTTCACCTGCAGCAGGAGACGATCATAAATAGAGATCCTCCACTACAACCATGATGTTCTGCCAACATAACACAACGTTCTCCTGTAGCAATAGACGATCATAAATAGAGATCCTCCACTATAACCATGATGTGATACCAACATAACACAACGTTCACCTGCAGCAGGAGACGATCATAAATAGAGATCCTCCACTACAACCATGATGTTCTGCCAACATAACACAACGTTCTCCTGCAGCAGGAGACGATCATAAATAGAGATCCTCCACTATAACCATGATGTGATACCAACATAACACAACGTTCTCCTGCAGCAGGAGACGATCATAAATAGAGATCCTCCACTATAACCATGATGTTCTTCCAACGTAACACAACGTTCTCCTGTAGTAACAGACGATCATAAATAGAGATCCTCCACTATAACCATGATGTGATACCAACATAACACAACGTTCTCCTGTAGCAATAGACGATCATAAATAGAGATCCTCCACTACAACCATGATGTGATACCAACATAACACAACGTTCACCTGCAGCAGGAGACGATCATAAATAGAGATCCTCCACTACAACCATGATGTTCTGCCAACATAACACAATGTTAACTTTTTACCTCCTTAAAATACACTTCTAAAGGATTTGTCTTTGTTCTAATTGGTGGGTTAAAGTAGCTTCGCAATAAATTATTATTATTATTATTATTATTAGCACCGCGTCTTACTACCCGTTCGGGTTGTACGCACTTACGCTAATGTGTAATGGTAGGGTGATTGTGATATGAAATGGAGGACCTACAGTTTAACGTGGAATCCAAACCACTGCCTGGCATTCCACACATTCACAAGTTGTGATTAATATACGTCTTGTCAGAGGGGAAGGAAGGGTTTGGCAATCAAATAAATCTGTGTCGGGACCGAGGATTGAACCCCGGCTGCCAGCACAGAGGTCTGATACCCTAAACTTAGACCACCAGGTCACCTTCTCAAGGGTATACATTGCGCAACAGGACAAGTCAACAATATAATATGCAGCTTTTGAACTAATTATTTTGACACAAATTACCCTTAGCCTACTCAGTTTTAGTTTTATATTTAGAACCGCGTCTTACTACCCGTTCGGGCTATACGCTTAAGTACTAATTACGCTAATGGATTAGGTATTGGGAAGGTTGAATTTAGAGGAAGTGAACCCGCATTCGCATGGAGGGAATGTGGAAAACCATTTAGGAACCCCTCCCCCCCAGTTCACCAGACCGAGATTCGAACCTCGATCTCCCCGTCCTTGGCAGTCGAGCTCAACACGACTAGCGCGTTAGCTAACTACGCCACCGAGGTGGGTAGCCTACTTCTTAAACTTTTTAAGGTATGGCATGATAAGTGTCTGTCCTTAAATTACGTAATATTTCCCCCCATAATTTTCGACAACGTCCCCCACGCCCGCCCTATCCCTTTTCACCAACATAAGGGATAGGAAGCTTTTCCATCCGACTTATTTAATTTGTTGCTATTTTGTAAATTAGATTATTTTAATCGTTTAGTTATTTTTTGACATAAGGATTGATAATGAAGCGAGTGATATTAAATTTTAGAATACTTTAATTGTAGTTAAATTAGGTGTAGCGCATCCTAAGTAAGTTAAATGGAATGAGTGAAATTCTTTAATCAATATATTTATTTTATGACAAAAAAATATTTCTCTTAACACAAACATTGATAGAAAACCTTAAGTAAGATGAATTTTGACCCTCCCCTTCTCGTAAGAAAACGTAAGAAAATACGGACCCCCTCTCGCCCCTCCTTCCCCCCAACCTTAAAAAAATCTATATTTATTTAACGATGGCCCAAAATTAACGACTTAGAATTTTGTTATGTTTGTCCGATAGTTACTGAGAGAAGTCACAGAATGTCAATATAAAGTCAACAAATGTAAAGCAAACATTAGCAATTCCTCAATGGATATTGACAGTTTTTTAAATTACTAAGCTTAATTTAATGAGTTTTCACACAAGCCATTTATGTGTGAACTGTCACTATTATTATTATTATTATTATTATTATTATTATTATTATTAGCACCGCGCCTTATTACCTGTTCAGGTTATACGCACTTACACTAATGTGTAATGGTAGGGTGATTGTGAGATGAAATGGAGGACGTACAGCTTAACGTGGAATACGAGCCACGACGGAGGCCTGGCATTCCTCACATTCACAAGTTGTGATTAATACACGTCTTGTCAGAGGTGAAGGAAGGGTTTGGTAATCAGATAAATCTGTGCCGGGACCGGGGATTGAACCCCAGACCCCAGCACAGAAGTCCAACACCTTACCTCTAGACCACCAGGTCACCGAACTGTCACTATTGACAGATGATATCAATTTTGAAATAAGCAATAAAATATATTGTGCAAAGGTATCTTCTGTAAAATTATTCCAATGACGTTCCAACTGTACATTCTGTTAGACATTTTATAAAATATATCAACCTTTTGAATAGATAATTTACTACTGTCTAAATACCTCTTCAAAAAACATTTAAATACCGGTTTGGGAGAATTAACTGTTTCTGATGGTCTCAAACGATGTGCAAGTCACTGGGAATTAAATACTCGATAATCGAAATAAAACAAAACTGGCTCAACACAAATAAGTTGTGACGCGTGTATTTATAAGAATACTAGAATATTATTTAAATATTTGATCTAATTCTCATTTTACCATTTAAATATCATCTCAAAATGGGCATAATTACAGTACATATTGTTTATAATGATTGGTTAATATTATGTTGTTCCCTTGCTCATCATAATTCACAAGATAATGATCTAAGTAGTTCAAAATGTATCTTAATCAAATATACGTCATCGCATTGCTCAGGACTAGAAATCATGATTGCTAGAAATGTGTCTTAAGGTTTGGATTATAGGGAAGGTTGAGTATTTTTGCAATTTATTTTTTAACAACGGGGTGACCTGGTGGTCTAGGGGTAAGGTGTCAGACTTCTGTGCTGGCGGCCGGGGTTCAATCCTCGGTCCCGGCACAGATTTATCTGATTACCAAACCCTTCCTTCACCTCTGACAAGACATCTTGTGAATGTGGGGAATNAGGAGTGCCAGGTCTCCACCGTGGTTCGGATTCCACGTTAAACTGTAGGTCCTTTATTTCATCTCACAATCACCCTACCATTACACATTAGCGTAAGTGCGTATAACACGAACGGGTAGTAAGACGCGGTGCTAATAATAATAATAATAATAATAATAATAATAATAATAATAATATTTAAACAACGCACTTTATGCTAAAATTAAAAAAAATCATTAGCTGTATTTATTTTAATTTTTTACACATAATAAGTCCTTGAATACTTGTCATGAGGCTATTGACACTTAGGCCCAGTTTCATAGCTAGGTTTAGTACGCCTCAAGTGTGGAGCTATATTTAATACAAGATGACACCCACCTCTATAGAATGGAATGGGCCAGTTCTACATATGACCCTAGCCCATTCCATTCCGGTCACGGTAGGTTTCTTCTTGTATTTAGTATAGCGCAGCACTTGAGGCGTACTAGGTCTGATTATGAAACTGTTCCTAAACCTAAAAAAATCTTTTAACGATCCCCAGTCAAATGCCACCATGACAAATATTCCAGAACGGTTAAGATTAATTTACTTTACATCCATTACTGTTTCCAGATCGTGTCCTTGACCAATTATTTTATTCAAGCCATGTATTTATCACTTCCGGCTGCCTAGGCATGTCGTAGCTTCATTTGCCTCATTATAATCTAACTTAAGACTAGGACAGGCACAACATCCAGTCTCCAGCCATCAATTCATCAATATGAAAGGGTAAACCTATTTTTTCATCAATGCTAAGTTTTTCGGCCATCTCGGGAATCGAACCCGAGACCCTTTGCTCAGTAGGTAGACACGCTACCAACTGAGCTAAGGTGTCTTGATTGATTGCTAAGTTTACTATGTGTAGAAAATTATTATTATTATTATTAGCACCGTGTCTTACTACCCGTTCGGGTTATACGCACTTACGCTAATGTGTAATGGTAGGGTGATATGTGAGATGAAATGAAGGACCTACAGTTTAACGTGGAATCCGAACAACGGTGGTGGCCTGGCATTCTCCACATTCACAAGTTGTGATTTCTTCTCAGAGGTGAAGGAAGGGTTTGACAATCAGCTGCGCCGGGACCGAGGATTGAATCCCGGACTCCTAGCACACAAGTTCGACATCTTACCCCTAGACTGCCAACTCACCTTGTAGCAAATTAAAATAAACGTAAATATTAAACATATATTATATTTACTACGGAAAAAAAGTTTTTTATTATAAAAAAGTACAAATAATTGTAGGTTTTGACCCAAATTTAGCTCCACAACCTTTTGAGTTCAAGACCATGCGAGATTGAAAGAACCAACTTTACTGAGCAGTGATTGTACTTTAAACAAGTTTTCATGGTAGAGGAAGACAAACAGTGATATTAGTGTTGATATGTATATTCATGTGAGAGAGTGTACACACACACACACACACACACACACACAGCGAGAAGATGGCGAGCATTTTATCTTAAGGTCACCATCACGCCAGAATAATTGTCGGATTCTGGCCTCAGAATGGCATTGGCGGTGCGAAAAATTGAACAAAATAGTAATAAAGCTACAAGGAAATTTATTGAGATAAGGAAGAAAATTCTCTGTTAATGTTTTTTTTTATCTCAACACCACCCGTTTAGTACGTTTAAGGTAGGATGTAAGGGTGCGTGGGATAAGGCCAGTGTTTTTGCAGTTTTTATTGCAAAACTTTTTTTTGCCAAAATAAATAAAATATTGCTCCTGTGCAAACACAGAATTTAATTTTCTTCACATGGTGACCTCAAAATTCTTTGAATATCTGTCAAGAGAGTTCTGGAATTTAATGAGAACTCTTTCTCTTCATTTAAAAAGTTTCTCATCTAATGCCACCGGTATTCAACAAATGTTGATATCAACATGTGAAGAAAATTAAACTATATGTTTGTACTGGAGCAATATTTTATTTATTTTAGCCAAAACAATGTGTTGCTATAAAAACTGCAAAAAACACTGGCCTTTTTTAGCGTCCCTTACATTCCCACGTTAATCAATTCTGTTCTAGTTTATTTTGAATATGTCTGACACTTTTTATATTTGCTGAATGGTCGAGTGTATTTAACTACTAGAATTCCTTTTAAAGTGATCATAAACAATTCGATAATCACTAATTAAATTAGTTGACCTAGTTTTTTTTAATGTGAATACGTGTTATATATAAATAAATAAAATGGTTCCTGTGGGTGAGTTATCTAGCATTCACCATTTAGAGGCGTTCGTCATGGTTGAGGATGATATAAAACTCGATACAATTTAAATGTCTTTATTTGGTAGATTCTGATCGGTTAAAATGTTCATGAGCAAAAATGGACTAATTGTTGGATTAAGGATGATGAATTTTTTTTAACTCGCGATCATCGACACATTTTCTCAAACAAAAGGTTGTAAATGATTTCGGTAATGTGCATGGTAGATGCAGTTATTGCAAAGATACCGGCCATTTAATGTTCAGAGAAAGATACTTAGCTGTCGCAAATGCATTAAGATATTATCAAGCGGCCTTGCGTCTCCTCGGGTATGGAATACAACTTCCTCCATCCTGACATAACTGACCTCGAGCTGTTAATGAGGTTAGTCTTGGGGCGTTATTAACTGCAAGTCAGTCAGTAAGCGAACGCACCCAACTGAATAGTGCAAGGAGTAACCTTCCCTGTCACAGCAACTGCCTCTGCTCCTTCTTCCTGTTGGAATGAGAAGGCTCTTCCCTCTTTGGGCAGAACGTGGGGCGCTTCTTTCTTTCATGGGCAGAATGTGGGGTGCCTCTTCCTTCTATCGGCCGATTGCTCTGCTTCTCTTTATTAATGGGCAGAGTGTGGGGCACCTCTTCATTCTATGGACAGATTGCTCTGCTCATTTTTATTAATGGGCAGAGTATGGGGCACCTCTTCAATCTATGGGCAGATTGCTCTGCTCCTCTGTCTTTTATAGTCAGAATGTGGGGTTCCTCTTCCTTCTATTGGCAGAGTGTGGGGCACCTCCTCGTTCTATGGGCAGATTGCTCTGCTCCGCTTTATTAATGGGCAGAGTGTGGGACACCTCTTCATTCTATGGGCAGATTGCTCTGCTCCGCTTTATTAATGGGCAGAGTGTGGGACACCTCTTCATTCTATAGGCAGATTGCTCTGCTCCGCTTTATTAATGGGCAGAGTGTGGGGCACCTCCTCATTCTATGGGCAGATTGCTTTGCTCCTCTTCCTACTATGGGCAGATTTTTCTGTTCCTCTTTATTTATGGGCGGAATGTGGTGCACACCTTCCTTTTATGTCCAGAATCTAGTCAGTTTTTCTTTTCGCTTTGTGAAATCAAAAGTTTGCAAACATCTCAAAAATATTAGTTAAATACAATGTCATTCCCAAAGTTCACTCTTACCGTAACTATTTTTTATATTCAAAATACTAAACAACCATCTGTATTAATGTTATTTTTAACAGGTAATATTTTTATAATAGCTTATTCTAATGGCAAGTGACCATCCATGCTCTAAATTAATAATGTTGGAATTGAAACTTATTAGAACTTTAATCTGATTCTTGTGTTATTTTAGTTATACTTTGTTATGTACTCGTACACTACATATTTTAAACTGGACTATTTAATTAATCCATATGAATTTGTTTGCGTTATTATGTTATAAATACAAAGAAGGTATGAGTTTATCTAATCGAAATTTTGTTATATTCTAAAAGTTTAGCCTAAAGTCTCTAAACAATTTATTAGAATAATCTTTAAGTGGAAGATATAAAATAAATGATTCGTTATGAGTATTTTGATGGTCTTGAGCGTCATTGATATACCCAGCTAATTTTAACTATTTACCATAACTTAAATTTTAGCAAGTCAAACAATTTAAAGTCTAAAAACTGTACTTAAAATAAATATAGCAAACTAAACACAAAGCTCTAAACTTTGTTCTGCGATTTCAAACGTATTTCATTAAATGAAATGTGTTGACGGTTTCACTTTTCAGTTAGTAAAATTTACACTACCTTTACTTCATTTACCAGGGACCAACTTATATACTCAATATTTGGGTCACTCTTGCACTTGAATTGTTAGGAAAATAACTACTTCATGGCAAAATTTTAATCTAAGTAAGTAATAATATAATCTAGATTGATGACTAGGCAAGATAGAAAAGGTAAAATATATAAATAAATATATATAGTATTATTATTATTACTACCACCGCGTTTTACTACCCGTTCGGGTTATACGCACTTACGCTAATGTGTATAGGTAGGGTGATTGCGAGATGAAATGGAGGACTTACAGTTTAACGTGGGATCCGAACCACGGTGGAGGCTGCTTGGCATTCCCCACATTCACAAGTTGTCTTGTCAGAGGTGAAGGAAGGGTTTGGTAATCAGATAAATCTGTGCTGGGACCGAGGATTGAACCCCGGCACCCCAGAACAGAAGTATGACACCTTTCACTTAGACCGCCAGGTTACCCTATATATATATATATATATATATATAGAGAGAGAGAGAGAGAGTGTAGATTTTACTAAGGTATATATTATATATATTTGTTTTTAGCACCACGTCTTAGTACACGTTTGGGTTATACACTTATGCTCTAAGTACGCTAGTGAGGGATTAGGAAGGTTACATTTCAAGGAAATGTACCCACATTTGGATAGAGGTAAGGTGGAAAATCATTTTGGAAAAACCAGCCTCAGTGAACCCGACCAAGATTCGAGCCACCCCTTCAATGGCAGTCTAGTTTACTGCGAGAGTAGCGCGTTAGACCACGTGGCCACCGAAGCGGGCTACTAACGCATACTCATCAGTTTTTAGATCGGGCCTACTAAAGTATGCATGTCATGTCTAAAAATATATAGTTTAGAACAAACAAAATCCCTATTATCCATTTTTAAATGTTATATTTTAATGTTTGTGTGTCATGTCATTAATCAGTATAAAATAAATAGTATGACACAATCGCACTTACTTTCTCATATTGTATGTTATAGCTTCGAAGAAAATGTTCAAAGGAATGTTTATAATAAATTACCCTTAAGTAAGCTTTAATCACATAAACAAACACGTCACAATAAACAGCACAATAAAAACTATTGATTTATAAACTCTAAACTTAATTGTTCATATATTTCTAGCAAATTTCAAAAAATTAAAATATAAGTTATCTGTAAACTACTTTAAAATGAAATATAGTTTTTTAAAATAAACGTATTCTTAATCATCCTGAAAAACCCACTCCCAGATTTACATTTTTAACAATCTTTAAGTTAGATTTCTAAAAAGGTCATATTTTCTAAAATTTGTGGAAAATAAACTATCATTAGATTAATTTATTTTAGAAAAATTAAGATACCTTATTCATTATCGTCTAAAATAGTTCTACTAAAACAATTTTTATCAAAACCAGTATAAACTTTTTTTTTTTAAATGTTCAAAATTTACAAAAATAAATCTTCAGCGGGCTACTCTATTATTATTTTTTATTTAGCACCGCGTCTTACTACCCGTTTGGGCTATACGTTTAAATACTAATTATGTTAATGGGCTAGGAATTGGGAAGTTTGAATTTAGAGGAAGGGAGGTATTAGCATGGAGAGTGAACAACTATTTAGGGAAAACCATTCCAGTTCACCTGAGTGAGATTTGAACCTCTATCTTCCCGCCCTCGGCAGCCTAACTCATCGCTAAACTAGCGCGTTAGTCTGTTAACTACGGCACAGAGTCGGGTTACTCTACTGTTTAATGTATTTTTTAGAAACAACAAAAAAATATAATTATTTATTATGTACAAAACTTAATGGATACCCATTTTGAACCAAATCGCTGTAACCAATTGTTTTGGTATTCAAATTAAAATAACAAAACGTTATCAGTAAACTATCCTTAAACGAATCTAACCCAAAAAACCCAGTATATAGATTTATTTGTCATGTTAAGCCTCCAGGTGTACTTTACTAAACGACCTTTAGGGATTTAAATGTCTAATCGGGTTCGGATTAAAATTTCTAAGTTTTAACGACGAGTTTTATTTTTCTCTTTCTGCAGTGATTCTAAGCTCACCAGAATAATGGTCCAACCCACTTCATTGGCCAAATGGTCAAAGGCATCATTTCCACAATATACAGAACTTCCGGGGACGGGAAATTGGGTATTTAGTCCCGTTAGAGTCTACTGAGGGAAGTTTAATTTCTAAATTATTTTCCACGCTATTTCTAAGCAAATGCAGGTACACTTCCTTTAAATTTAACCTTACTAATCCCTGGCGTATTAGCGTTATTAGTACATATGCGTATATATCTATAACGGGTTATAATATGTGATGCGAAAATAGTTATTGTAAGAATGGTCCACGGTGCAAATAGCCCCGACAGCCTTAAAGTGTATAGAAAAAACCATAGTAACGATATAAATATTGCTTCATTAATTCAATATTTCATTGCACCCGAACTTAAAAAAAAAACCTATCAAGTCCTGTAGATTGTTATCAGGCATTGCCCCCCGCTCCCCCCTCCCCCCCGTACCCCCGGAGTAAAAGGACCTATTTAAACTCATTCGAAATATTTAATGTAAACTTTTATTGGTTTGCCCCTTTGTGTACACACTCGTTTTCTTTAAAGGGAATCTAATCTGGGCAGTAAAACTAACATGGCCAGGTTGTAAAATAAAAACAAACAAAAAATAACCGGGTGGATAACAAAGTAATAAAAAATTAACTTACAAAATAAGATTAAAAAAATTCCTAGAAGAAGTCTGACGTTTTCCTGTTTTCCCACGTCACATTCAGATCGTCAGTTGTTTTTGTAGCTACCGATCGTACACTCTAAGGTGCAAAATAGTAGACAGATAACGCATGTTATAAGATTAGGGTAAGCCTATAAAGGAAGCATAAAATAACCCGGAAAAATATTCTTACCTAAGTGGCGCAGTCGTATGACACTGATAAAATAAATTTATGAACGAATAAAATGTGTGTGTTATACAATATTTATATGTGTGTGTTGATAAGTATGTGTATCTATATCATTTAGGAACACCCAGTGTGGAACTCTGACCTAGGGAGCTAAGGTTCAATCCCAACCAGACACACTTGGAACGTTTTACCACGCATTCCAAGGATGTGTACATATTTAAAATTATATAGTAGGGTTTAATAAGGTATAATTTAGAATAAATGTACCTGCATTCGCTTGGAAGGAGGATTAACAACTACATATAAAAAATTATTTCACCCATCCAAGGCTCAGATCAAGGCCGTTTTGAAGTCTGTAAACCTATCTAGACGAGGTTGATGCCTTTATTCATCTAGACTCATTTTACCATAAAAGGTAGCAATCTTGGCTTGACTGATTACACCATTACACCATAGTGCAACAAATCAAGGTGCAGTAGCCCCATGGCTTCTTTGGTGCCGAGTGACAGCTCACGGCTGACAGATAACAGCTTTGAAAAGTTACCAGAACAAATTATGTATCCCTACGCCGAACCCTATGATCTGCAAAAAAACATGTGTTTAGCAGCTGTCCCTTCTGATAGTCAAAATTTAGTTATATACCTAAATGTTGGCTGTTAGACGTCAGCTGTGAGCTGTCAGTCAGCACCAAAGAAGCCATGGGCTACTGTAAGCTTGCTCTCTACACTTATTTTGGTAGGAAGTAATTTTTGAAATACCTTTTTTCTACAGAAATTATGCTATATAGTAGGGCTCTAAAAAAATAAAAGCCTTTCAGAAAGAGATTTTGACCAAAATTCGACATAGGACTTTCAAGGTATATTCTCCCTCTTTATTCTGTTTATTTAAACTGGTCAGTTTAAGTCACGGACTGTCACTGAAGAACCAAACTGATTTTATTCAAACTCTCGCAGTCAATAGCGTAAGCCCTTCTTTCACCTCTGACAAGACATCTTGTGAATGTGAGGAATGCCAGGCCTCTACCGTGGTTCGTATTCCACGTTGAACTGTAGGTCCTACATTTCATCTCACAATCACCCTACCATTACCATTACACATTAGCGTAAGTGCGTATAACCCGAACGGGTAGTAAGACGCGGTGCTAATAATAAATAATAATAATAATAATAATAATAATAATAGCGTAAGAATCAGCCGATACTGGATTCCTTATGACGGGGAGGTAAAGGTTTCTTTCTTGACAGGGTGTACCAGACACTGGGGTGAAGTTTTCTAAACGTAATTTAAAAGGGGAGTTTCCTCTAAGTATCCCTCACAATGGCTGATCTGTCATTAAAATTAATATCAGCTTAGATATATTGTGAATAAACTCTATAAAGGCTAAAACTACAGTCCAATTTTCATTGGAGGGTGATTTTCTGACAGATAGAAACGTTTCTAGATCTATTTTCACGTATTCATTCATTCATGCGTCAAGTCTTGTTATATTCAGTGGTCAACCTGACCCCCTTCGGTGGCCGCGTGGTCTAACGCGTTAATCCCGTGTTGGACTAGGCTGCCGAAGACGGGGATATCGAGATTCAAATCTCTGTCGGGTATACTGATTTTTTGTAAATTGTTTTCCACCCTCCCTCTACGCAAATGTGAATACACTTTCTCTAAATATAACCTTCCAAATCCCTAAAACTAATACCGTAATTAGTATATATTAAGCTTATAACCCAAACGAATAATAATACGGGGTGCTAAAAAGATAGAATTTAAATATTTGATAACTATATAGACTTGTATCAAGTTTGTTTCACATTTAGAATTACTGTGTAATTTAATTTCGCTTTCCTTTATTATGGTGACATTATGATTATAGTGAGTTAATAGTAATAAAGGAATTATTCAACGCATAGGTTAAATCATTAATCCACATTCATAAATTTTGTCTAAAGATTAAACTAAAGAAACTACACTACATAACAAATATAAGGTGTACTGAAGGTCTTTTATTATGAATGTTGGTGCATTTCCTCTAAATTTTTATCCTCCTCATTCTTACCCATGCATGTAACAACGCGGAAATTTCAGGCTGGTATTAAGATTCGAAGAGCAAAAATCAACAATTCAAAAAAAAGAAACTTATTTTAAGTTATAATTTAAGATTTTGCTTTCATACATCACGTGGAGATTACCTAACACAAATACACGTAGAGCTAGTAGAAAAAACTCTAACATTAACCTTTAATGTAAATTTAATTACGAATGGACTAAACGAAACTGTCCCCGTCCTATTATTGTATTTGTTACGACCGCGCCGGGACAATTTGTCATTGACTATACAGCGAGAGGCAAAGCATCAGGGTTGTATGTGTATAGAGGTTTGAGGAATCACACATGAGAGCGCACCACCAGCGCTGTTGTGGCACGCATGAAACTAGCGTGCATGCACGGAGTCTAACAAAGCGAAACTGTTTTTCAGTTTTGTCCCACCATAAAACAACCAGTCCCATTGTCAAACGTACTTTTAGCTTTTTATTACTTTTATTATTATTATTTAAAGTGTTTATTGTTATGTGAGTTACCTCTCTTTCTTCTCTCTCACTCTCTTTGCAAAGATATAATTATATCATAGGAACAAAACTGACTGAAGTTATTCAAGCTTGGATGAATAACACAATAACATTTAAGTCATGTCTATTATATTTTTTAGTACCGCGTCTTACTACCCGTTCGGTTTATACGCCTATGTAGAAATTACACTAATGTGTTAGGGATTAGTAAGGTTTTAATTTAGAGAAGGTGTAGATGAATTTGCGTGGAGGCAGAGTGGAAACATATTTAGAAAATAAAACCAACCCCCCAGACCACCCGACCGGAATCGAACCCCAATCTCCCCGTCTTCGCTAGTCTAGTCTAACACGAGAGTAGCTCATTGGAGCATGCGGCCACATAAGTGGACCATATCTATTGTTTATCAATTCCTTTAACCAATAAACGTCTTACCATTTTAGAAACATCCAAACAAGTAACTTGTTATAAGGCGCTAGAAAAGTCGACCAGAAGTTCATAAACGCAAGAAACCAAGTGGACACATAAGTCGTTACTGGGTGTAACTGTCTGGAAGTAGGAGAACAAAAGGGGAGGAGTAAAATAAGAAATACAAAACAATGTAGGTTGCTACCCCCTTAATGAATGACCTCATTCTATTCACCAAGATCCATTCTACGCTCCTATATCAGCTACCTCTCATTTCCCGGGCATTTAGTTACACCAAAATATCTGGATTTATAGACTTTTAAAAATTGGAAATTTCAATTTTCAAACTATATTTACTAGCATTCATAGGGTTATAGGTTAATATGTGTTCAGTACATTAAACACTCAACTCTTGTGTAATTAAAGGTTTTGACATTATTTAGCCTAGGATTATATCAGGTACCCAGGTCGTCCCCTAAATATATAAATTAGTAATGGTGCGCGAAGCTTCGAGAAGTCGAAGTTGAAGGTCAAATCTCCTTCGGCTTCGACTTCTACAAGTACAATAACCTTCGCATATTCGAAATTTTTTGAAGAAGGATAAAACTTCGATACATTATCAAACTATTTAATTTCATCTTACTAAATATTACATTTTTCAATATTTGATAATTTTAAAACAGTTACTAAACAGAATTTTAACACTGACTAGTAATTTAACCAACACAACGTAAACATGGATCAAAAACTGGTAAGTAACTGTTACTATAATATATTCACTATCGCCAACATGATTTTGTAAAAAAGCGCTTAGTTGTGCTATCATCGTAGCTCGCGTCTGGTGTTTGGTCCTTAATATTTTATCTCTTTGGAATTATCTGTGACAAATTTACAAATGCATTTTGACACAGAAGCTTTTCATAGCTTCTTCGCATTTTCTCTATCATTCAAAATGGCTGATACGGAAAGTAGGAAACGAAAACGGAATTTAATATATAATTATTATCAGAGAAATGCAGATAAAAATATATGCATGTGTAAAGTTTGAAAAATAATATATAAACTCCACGATGAAAGTAAAAATTAATACTTAATTAAGAATAAAATAGCCAAAGCTTGTATTTATGCTTTCTAGTGAGGATTACTCCATCTAGATATTATATTCTGAAAATTGAAAAATGACACCTGGACACGGGAATCGAACCCAAATCAAGACAAAGGTCCCGGGTTTGATTCCCGTATACAGGTGTCATTTTTTTAAATTTCAAAATAAAGCTTAATTGATAAGTTACTAAGTTTATCAGTAAGCTTGTGTGCATTAGATATTAATATAGTATTTAAGTAACAAATAAGGAAATTTTCCTGGCCCTTGTTACTGACAAGATGAAGAAAAATATTTAATTAAAAAATTAAAAATGGCGCTAGTGACAACAAAAATCCTATGTAGCTTCAACCTCGACATTTCTTCGCAAGTTTCAAGATTCGCTTCAGATTTAAAAAGTGGCCTTAGCACACCCTTATAAATTAATATCCTTTGTTTCCTCAAAATATTATTAAATACTTATAGCTTCATAACTGCATCGATGGGCATACGGACTAAGTGTCAGAAGCGTCTGGCCTTGCTTACCGGTGACGGGGAGATTGTGGATCGAATCCTGATTAGGTTTATTGAGTGTTTTTGAATAGTTGGTTTGACACTCTCCCTAGACGCAAAAACATTACGGG
This sequence comes from Timema shepardi, assembly GCA_902151425.1. Classification (NCBI taxonomy): domain Eukaryota; kingdom Metazoa; phylum Arthropoda; class Insecta; order Phasmatodea; family Timematidae; genus Timema; species Timema shepardi. Next base: position 252,229 of record CABFVX010000391.1, read on the forward strand.
TATGTTTCCAATATATTCTTCCTTCCTAGTTCCAACTCTGATAGTGTTATTAAAATGCATCAAGCCCAGATGGGTAGTAAGACGCTTTAAAAAAATAGACATGAAACCTTTTAGGCGTTGTTGTCTAAGACTTTACCCAATCTTTTTTTAGAAGCTTTAAGGTCGGGTAGAAGGAAACGCAAGAAATGGTCAATATTTTTACAGTTTTTTGGTCAAACTAAATCAAATATTTCTTCAGTACAGCTATAGAGTTTAATTTTCTTCACGAGGTGATATTAACAGTTCTTGAATACCGGTTAAGGGTTTGCTAGAATTTAATGACCTTAACCATTAAAATCTCGGTGGGGTCCAGCTCAATAAATTTCCGTCAAATGCAACTTTCTTGTGTGTCTTGATACTAGGCTAGTTTTTTTTATTTGGCACCGCGTCTTACTACCAGTTCCAGTTATACGCTTAAGTACTAATTACGCTAATGGGTTAGGAATTGGAAAGGTTGAATTTAAAGGAAGTGAACCCACATTTGCGTGGATGGAGAGTGGAAAACTATTTAGAAAAAACATCCCCAGCTTACCCGTTCTCGGTAGTCTAGCTAAACATGAAACTAGCGCGTTAGTTAATTTCGCCACCACTGCGGGTATTAGGCTAGTTAATGTAGGTTGTAGATACATTCTGCTACACCTATTTATTTAGTTTTGTACTCGTCCACCACGGTAAAGTAGTGATCAAAAAGGTTAGCTTTTGCGTTGAATTTGGCCAGCATTGACATGGATATTGGGATTAGAGTCTCTTTTGGGTGCACTTGGGGAATAGAGGAGGGGTTAAAACCCACTTAATGTGCTCTGGGAGTAATTTCTATAATGGGTATTGTGGCCCTATCATCACCTCTACACACGAATGTGGGTGTATTTCCTTTAAACCATTATACCTTTTCCTAAAAAAGCAATTAATAGCACATGTGATTAATCTACTAACTAAACATTCTGGCTTGTATGTATATATATATATATATATATATATAACAAACTAAAATAACTTTATAAAACCCGAATGGCTATTATAAGGTGGTGCTAAAAAACTTTAGAAAAATAAAAACTGATTTTGGATTTGAGCTCTAGTCCTGCGACTTTATGTGCTTGCCAATAGATGACCAGTTTATAATAGATATTCATATTTATATAAAACTATATGCATTATATATATGAATATATAAGCATGTATATTCATTAAGATACATTCTTATTTACCGGTATGCACACATTTGTATCTTAACATTTAACATAAGGTACAGTATTTATATAAATATGAACACATTTTCTTATGCATACATTATACATGTATATAAGCACATTTATTTTATAAATATACATATCTACTTTTAATTCTTCATCAATCGGCAAGCACAGGATTCAAAGATATCGATTTGGGTTTTTATTTTTCTAATGTTATTTTCGTTTACGTTCTACATTCCCTCGGTCAAAAGTCTCGTCCAACTTGAGCTGGTAGCCAGGATATGGGCATGCCAGGCCTAGATCTACCCGCATGGCTATTTACCTGCCGTTTGCCGTTTTATGGACCCGCCTTTTAAACGCCTTTCGGGAATGCTAAAAGTTAGGTTACAACATACACAGATACGTGTACTGTAGACGACTTTATTGAAAAAATATATTAATAATACTGAAATTACAGCACGATAAATTAAATTATTATTGGATAAAACAAATTAAGTCTATGGACTCTTTGAGAGTAACTACACAATTTATTTTTCATAAGTTGAACTGGTTTGAAACCATAGATATAGTTTTTTTACATTATATAATAATTTTAAGGCACACATATAATTGAGGTGTTAATTGTTTGTATATGTTTGTTTATTTCAATAATCAGCAGTTGTGAATAGTTGTAAAATACGAATAGAAGGGGTCCTGGTTGACATAGTCCATTATTGCACGCACTGTTGTATATTAAACCCCCTCCTAACATAGGTCGCCCTTGTATAACAATCGACAGTCGATCTTCCCACCCTAAATCTGTCTATATTTCAGCCGTCTTTACAAAGACCAGATAAATGTTTCATATATACAGAATTATTTTTTTTCACTACTTAATTCACTACTTAATTCAGCTCAAGCTAATATCTTTTGAATGACCAACTAATCAGATTACCTTTATTAAAACTACTCTCAATTATGAACAAATGTTCTTAATTTAGGAGAAAGTGCAGTTGGTTTTAAGTATAGACTCATGAGAAAAAGAGCTTAAAAAAATAAAACATCACGTAATTGTAAAGTTAATCGAAAATAATTAATTATACCAAACGAAGAACTAAATATTTATGTTTTGATCAAATTATTAATTTAATTGTTTTGTATGAGTTTATCCAAATTAAATAAAAACTCTATACGGTACATCCAAACGGGGTTCGAACTCTGTCTACCTATTCACAAGCAGATCAGATGACACCATATTTATGTCTTATTTCACGTGCCTGCTTGTGCTAGATTTATGTACTACCAGTTCGGGTTATTCGCTTAGGTACTAATTACGATAGTGGTTTTAGGAGATTAGGAAAAGCATATTTAGAGGAAGTGTACCCAAATTTTCCTTGAGGGAAAGTGAAAAACCATTTTAGAAAAAACATCCTCAGTACACCCAACCAAGATTAGAACCTTGATCTCCCCATCATTGGCAGTCTAGTTCAACACAAGAGTAGCGCGTTAGACCACGCGGCCACCGGAGTGGGTTACTACGTGTTAAAATCCCTTTTTTATAAGGAGATGATTAAAAGGCGTGTCGGGTTGTAGTCCCTGCCGAGCCACACGCGTACCAACACGTGGCTAATAGTTTACCTTAGTGGGGGGTATTGTGAGAGGGATTCCCTCAGGCTGTGTGTGTAGGCCCTACTACGGTGCTCCGGTGTCAAACAGCCACTTGCAGACAGTCCATCTCACGACCGAATAACCGGGACATTGGTATACGAGATTACAACCAGAGAACGTATCCGAGTGCGGCTTTCTGTAGTATTCACGTGACAACAGACAAATTTAAATCAGTTTAAAGGCGTTGCCTACCTGTGAAGTCACAGCCAGTCAAGATAGGATCTCCCTTGTTAATTAAATGTTTTATTCAGCGAGTTTTAATTATATAACGTTGCAATAAAACTATTAACTCTTAAATAATTTTAAAATTAGTACTACAGTGTCACAAAACTATTATTTTTATCTTGAAGCAGTTTTTTCTGTGAACGTATTTTTTTTTAATAAATCATCTACAACTTAAGGCTATTTGGCTTGGTCATGAAAATTGCCTGTAGGAGTCTTCCTGCCAGAATGTAAACCATATGTCCATCTATAATAGGGAACAAGGAAAAGGTAATTTCAAAAAGCAAGTCAATGTTTTCAAGGCGCAAATAGTACAGTGCCTGTGTATATTCGTCATACGAAGAGGGGAAGTGTTATCAACAGATAATCAAGAGACCTCGATGGGTTAACTGCCATACCCTACCCTCTCTTTTTATTTCCTACATTAAGGTCTAGGTGTGTTTATGCTAAGACTGCTTAAGTCCATTAACCCAATATGCAACGCGCTTTTCAAAATAGCCTTGAAATCTCCAAGCAGGTAACGTCGTTAATAGTTATTATTATTGTCATTTTAATTTTCTTGTAACTCTTTTCAGTGGTCGACTGGTCTAAGGTGTCACTCTTACAATATACTGTAGAACAGGTGACGGGAGTGATCGGAACTCGAACTCCGATTGGGTGCATTGAGACTTTTCCCACTCTAAATGGTTTCCCGCTCTTACTACAAGAAATTCGGGTACATTTAGTCTATAACGCAGTCTTTATCATCCCTAACCGATTAACGTATTTACGTGGCGAGCCTGAATGGCCAGTAATACGTGGTACACACCAAACACTTAAGTTTTGATAGTGAACTTAAGTTATTTAAGCTTTGTGAACAATACAGTTATATTATACTAATGAATCTTCAAAAACATTTTGCTTGCACTTACACACTCACTCTATAGCACTAGGAACTCGAAAGTTAATTGCCACTTACAAAAGTACGCCACCTCTTCCTATCTTGAACTAGTTCTATCCATTCCACCTCACTACACCCTATCTCTATCTGGAGCTAGTTCTATCCAGTCCAACTCATTATACCCTATCTCTATCTTGAGCTAGTTCCATCCATTCCACCTCACTACACCCTATCCCTATCTGGAGTTGGTTCTATCCATTCCACCTGATTCCACCCTATATTTTTCAAGTCTACTCCAACGTTATCTTCTCACCTGCATCTAGGTCTTCCCAATGGGTTTGCCAGTCGATACCCTGAACAAGGTTCTAGATTATTCCAATCGCACTGCGTGTCCTGCCCACTGTAAAATAGGAGGCTTGATTATCTTAACGTCTTGTGAACAGTTCAAGGTATGTAACTTATCGTTATGTTACCTCCTCCACTCCCCAATATCCTCTCATATTTATGGACCAAATATCTTTCCAAGCACCCTGTCTTCGAACACCCTTAATTGGTTTTCTTCATGTAAGGTAAGAGACCACATTTCACAAATAATTCTTTTCTAGCACCGCGTCCTACTACCCATTCGGGTTAGACACTCTTGTACTTATTATGCTAATGGTTTTTAGGGATGTGAAAAGATATATTTGTATAGAATGTACACACATTTGATTGGAGGGAGAGTGGAAAACCATGCTGGAAAAAACCGCCCTTAGTACACCCGATAGAGATTCGAACCACGATCACTTGGTCATTGGAAGTTTAAACTATTGCGAGAGTAGCGCCTTAGACCATACGGCCACAGAAGTGGGTCTTAGATTATAATTTGAAATTACATGATTTAATATCTTATTTAATTAAAGAATAACAACGGAAAATTTTTGTATGCAAAAAAGACCAAATATATAATATTTTAAATGCTGGGATATTGTAGAATTTTTGTGAAACAAACTGAATAAATAATATATTTTCTTGTTTCCCCCTGTGCATAGATTATTTTTACTCTACTTACTAAGTGACTGTTCATTTTCCCACACTTTATTCCTAAAGTACTCCATGTAGTATGATCTATAGAGTAATATCAATTATTCCGAACTTTGACAAAGAAGTTTTTATGAGCTCCCATCTGAAAATACAAATTCAAATTAACTATGCAACAGTCACACACGCTTTTTTTTCTCCCCAATACATACATAAAAAGTTCTGAATATTATTTAATTCATAAAAGAAAAAAATATATAATTCTTTCTGTTTTTTTAAAAACCAGAATGGAGCAAAAAAATAAGTAGTGGGGGAAAAACAAGTTTACTATTCAGTGTCACGACAAAGGAAGATGTACCCTCAAATTACCATTAATATTTACACACATGAGCGACATCAACTTTTCAAATATATAAAACAGAATCAAAAATATATTTTTTTTTTTCGAAATAAACATTTTCAAACTTTGTTTTCAAACTTGGATATCAAAACTATATTTACATCTTTGGCCATAGGATACATTCGATTTTAAGTTCTCGCGATATATTTATATTAAGACAAAGCAAAGGGTTTTCCATTTAGATATGTTATGTGAGTTTAATTATGTTATTATCTTTTTAGCACCATGTCTTTCTACATGTTCAAATTATACGCCTGTGAGGTTAATAACATATTATATTTAGTGTGTATTGTATATTATACTTGACCAGGGCATGCCGTGTGTAGTAAAATTCTGGCATGAAAGAACCTTTAAGAAAGTAAACATTCACCGTCCGTGGCTTGGGTCCACGTCCTGGTATAGAAAGGAGTTGTCCTGACACCACGTCAGGCTAGGGGGAGCTTAAAGAAGTTATTTAGTCAATTTGAGTACAAGTTATAGGAAAACCTTTATTCCTCCCGATCACTGATCATGATACTACGACATGTCTAAGTCTCACAATTAACAACCTAATATTAAAATATACATGAATATATACATACAGTAGACCCATGGCTTCTATGGTGCTGGCTGACAGCTCACAGCCGACAGCTGATGGCTTTGAAAAGCTACCAGCCCAAATTATGTATCCCTACGCCGAACCATATGATCTTCAAAAACATGTGTTTAGCAGCGGTCGCTTCTGAGAGTCAAAATTTAGGTATATACCTAAATGCTGACTGTCAGAAGTCAGGTGTGAGCTGTCAGTCAGCACCAAAGAAGCCACGGGGCTACTGTACTTATAGTCAGATAATATATTTCTAAAACGTAATGTATTTTACACATTCAGTTTCATCTAGAAAACAATTTTAGAATTACAAAAATAGTGGGTACCTGTAGTAACAATTAATTATATCTACAGTTTTATTTTAATGTACATATACTATTATTATTTAAAACTAATTATGTAGCGCACATTCCAAATATATTCAACTTGATAAGTACAATTATTATTGACAAGTCACCCATTTCATCATTCCATTCTTCTTATGAAACATATGTAATACTCGTATTAGCCAATATACCACAGCTATAATAAAATCTGTATTACTTATGAATAACTTGAAAAATGATCATGCGATCTAAAGGCACCAGATTCGCAAAAGGGCGGATGTCCGGCAATGAGGACTTCTTGGTTCTAATCTCGTTTGCGTGCACATGTGGTTGTTTTCCACATATGATTTATCATTGAAGTTTTCCCATTCTCTACTGAAGCTTGTAAAGGTGTATTTTATATAAATTACCCTCCTATTCCTAGTCTTTAAATTAATTAATTATTAATATGGTGTTAAATGCCCTTGTTAAATATATAAAATTAATGGTAATCAGTTAATTCGCTTTAAATTCATTAAACATCAAGATAGTCTAATTTAACCGAATCTAATCTATCATTGCTTACCTGAATATAATATGTTCTAATGGAACCATTAATCGCTTTGGCAATAATTCTCATAATATAGTAATATCACATAAACATATATTTTTTTTAACTATAGGATCTCTTCAGATATTCATTATTTGAGGTATTTAAATGCAATCTCTGAACCGACTGAATATATAAGCACACGACATATTAACTAGCTTAAGTCTAGAACCGACACAATATCTAACTGTCAATTGATCACTGTAATAGGGGAAAGCCACATTTAACCAATTATACTTTTTTTGGTCATAACAGGAATCGAACCTGGGACCCTTAGATCAATAGACAGACACAAAAAGTCACTTAAATTAATAAATGAGAACAATTTGGCAGTTACCATATTAGTTTGATTAATTAATTTAGCACCGCTACTTACTACCCTTTTGGGGGTTATACGTTTAAGTACTAATTACGTAAACGGGTTAAGAACAGGAAAGGTTTAAATTAGAGGAAGTCAACCCGCATTTACGTGGAGGGAGAGTGTAAAATCATTTAGGAAAAACCACCCCCAATTCACCAGACCTATATTAGAACCTCGATCCCCCCCGTCCTCAGCAGTCTAGCTCAACATGAAACTAGTGTGTTAGCTAACTACGCCACTGAAGCGGGTTACCATATTTGTTATTATAACTATAAATATTTTTGTCAACATTGTAATTTCATAATGGACAATATTTTAAATTACTTAAAATCAAGTACATAAATGTTTCCAAAACCTATAACCTATTTGGAGTACAATATATTGATTTAGTCATATTACCTATTTTACTGTTTCCTTAAGAAAAAAAAACCCACATCAAACAAAAGCTTCTTTGCAAAAGCAGATACATTATCTATTTGACAAGAAAAAGAAAATCCGAATCAGACCTTGGGGTAAAGAAATATTAATATATATTTTTTTTCTTGGGCCAAGATGTCGTGTTTAAATAGTTGACAACATGGGGTAGACAAACCTATAATTTGTCGGGGCGTGTTTTTACTACAGAGAATTCCACTCATGTCTCCACGTTCCTATGTGTAGCCTGTAATCCGGTACACAGTGTACCTAATACTGGAAAAACCTACTTTGTACGCGCGGGAGAAAATGAGAAATTGGTCTTTCTTGAGTAAGGGGTAAGGGGGTGGAGTCCTCCTGTTATTCATATTTTATTTGTTACAAACCGTGTAATTTTGGTATGTTTATATTCAACTATCTTAGTGGAAATGTTGCCATCAGATTGGTCTGTTCGTATTTTAAAATATTAACCTATAGAAACTATTTAAAATATAATTTAATATTAAGAAAATTAAGTTTTTTATAGTTGTTGGCCTACATTGAACGAGAATATTTACTATAACCGAATTCTAAACAAAATTTATCAACTGGTGGTGTGTCCAAAATTGTTTATTATGTGGAAAGTTTTTCATGAATCAAATAAAACTAATAATATTTAAATGTTAGTCAAATTATAAGAATAAGCTAGTAAATAAATGGTATGGCACAATCATACAGAACAGAAAAGCATTCTCATATGGTCTTCTATAGATTGAGAAATAATGTTTATAAATCTGTTTTCAATAAATTATTTTTTCATTCATTTATCTATAAAAACAAGTATTCATGGTAATTAATCATGTGAAACACTCCGCAAATAAATTTTTTCAATCAAATTGATGTGGAAAATTTCCAACAATTAAATATTTTCAAAAATAATCACCCAAAACGAATTTATCTCCACCAAAAAGTATACATTGCTAGCTATAGTTTAAAAGATTACCGATATACCCATTAAAATAAAATCGTTATAGACATTTAAAAATAATCAAATTTTCAAAAATCAGCCATCAGTAAACTACTCTTAATTTTATAACTAGAATTAATATCATGATTTCACCTCTATAAATGACGGTATTATACTACATCTAAATAATAATTATTAAGAAAGAATAAAATTCAATTAACCATTTTGCTTTTAGTTTGGAGGTACAAGAGTCAAGCTAGGCCCCGATGTTGATAATTTTCATGATTACAATATTTTTGACGGTATTTCATTTTATGTTTTTACGAAAACTCCATACATAATTCATACAAGTGGATAGGTATAAACAATTTAGGTAAACTAATAAATTAATCATGCATATTGTGATAAATATGTTTTATACTACAAAATTTATCTATTTTAACATATAGTCATACAATATGATTATATGGGAATTTTCTAATTACTTTATTAAGTTTGTACATAATAATATCTCTGTTTTAAGAGATGCATTTTACACGAAAAATATATACAAATAACTAGCTTGAATTTTGGTTCCTTTGTTCATAGTAGGCTCTCCATGTTTTGTAAAATTCATGGGACCAATGTTAGAACATTCCTTGCAGTATTTAAGAACATACAATGGTCGGCCTCTTTGTCTAATGGTCAGCATTCCTGACTACTAATATAGAGTTCCCGGGTTCAATTAATGGCGGTACCATAGGTATATTTTTACGAATTGGAATTTTCCCTGGGGTTGTCATGGTCTGGTTAAATAGGCTTAAGCTAGACTTAAAGAGTTTCACTGGCACTACATTAATATCATCATAATCATCATCATACTCATCTATCTCATTGAGTTGAAGTCTCTGCACCCACATGGTGCCTTAACCTCAGAAGACGATTACATATCCGCTACTGCCAGTAGAAGGAGAGAAATGTCTAGCCGACAAACACTGGTGGTATACGTTTAAAAAAATTAATATACGATCTCCACATTTGTTAAGCACTTTACAAGTATTTATTATTATTATTTTATTATTATTAACAACGCGTCTTACTACCCGTTCGGGTTATACGCACTTACGCTAATGTGTAATGGTAGGGTGATTGTGAGATGAAATGGAGGACCTATAGTTTAAAGTGAGATCCGAACCACTGTGGAGGCCTGGCATTCCCCACATTCACAAGTTGTGATTAATACACGTCTTGTCAGAGGTGAAGGAAGGGTTTGGCAATCAGATAAATCTGTGCCGGGACCGAGGATTGAGCCCTGGACCCTCAGCACAGAAGTCCGACATACTAGCCCTAGACCACGAGGTCATCATTTACAAGTAAAACAAGATAAAATATAGTAGAATATATCTAATAAACACATGAGATAATTCTTGAAATGGTCGAGACATTGGTAATTTGGGAAATTCCTCCAGTGTTGAATTAACGGGTAGGGGACTGTATGGTGTGTTTATAGTAGAGGCAAACTAGTTTCAAAATCGTATATTGATATAATCAGTTAGTTTAGTACCCTCGATAAGAAAACTCATAATCTTGTTCTGCACGAAGTATTGAAATAATACTTGTTTACAAACAAGTAAAGGCTATTAACACACACGCTGCAAATAATTGTAATTATAATACCTGACAATATACCCGCGTCCATCACAGATTCAGCCCTAAGATATGACTGAAAGATTGCCTGAGTACTGGTAGAATCCTGGATATCTCAGTGGTAGAGTATTAGCGCATTAAGTCAGAGGTCCTGAGTTTGATTTCCGTGTCCAGACAAATAACAGATCTATGCTTTTTTGTATTTTTAGCGATTTTATTATAATCGTAGCTAACACATAGACTACCATATGTGATTATTTTAGTTTTAATATTTTAATATTTAAACAATATGTCCTATTTCTATGCTATTTTGTAAAGAATTAAATACTTTACAAATAAATCTAAAACAATATAACATACAAACATATATATCTTAATAAAACCACAACTAACACGTCATGACGTATGTTATTAATTTAAATATATTGTCTTAATAATTAAATATTATCCCTAAAATCTAAACTACTCTGTAAATAGCTATATTCTTTCTAAATAATTCTAAAATAATAATAAAAATATTTAATATATTATGTGTGTTCCTATTGATATAACCTTAAATTCAAAATATTTGTCATGTTAGATAATATATTTTATTTGGAAAATATTTCAAAAAAGTGCGTGCGTGCGGAACCATTGGATGGGATGGTGTGGGGTGTTGGAATTATATAGAGGACCGATCTGCCCACCCTCCTGAACATAATGTTTTGTTTATATATAATAAGTCTTAAATTAACCAATAGTATCTAACATTCAATTTTAAATAATCGAATAAATCCATCGTAAATTGTTGACACTTAAAAATCTTGCTTATTTCGAATAAACCTCTGTGTCCTCCCTCCTTCCCCCCACCACGTCAAACACCCTGACGAGAGATAATCGTATTTTACCATCAGAAGTACTGATTCCCGTGGACCAGACAGTTTTAACTATGATAATAAAACATGACTGGGTACTGGGTAAAATGTGAATCATCGATCCCAGGACCTATGCAACGTCTGTGAAGGTAGCAGTCACTCAACGTAGTTAATATAAAGCATGTCTAGTTGACTACATCAGTATGCATCATTGATATAATAATCGTTCACGTGGTGTAATGGCTCAGTGGATCTGACTACGAGACTAGGGGTCCCGGATTCAATACCCGGCAGGTACTTTAGGTATTTTTCCTGGAAGGTAAATCACTCCAACGTTCACCAGAATTCGATTAATTAAGTTAAAGCTGAGTTTAAGAGTTTCCACTGGTTCCACGCCCCATACTCACTATCACCATCATCTCATCTCACCGGAACATGGAAAGAGCCTCCATGGAAAGGTTGTACGATTAGTACACTTGGGCTGGGCGACAGCACATTCGTACTGGCTAATATTTCCACAAACTGGGCTACGAATGATATCGCCCAGACATGCAATATATTATATCAATATTATGATAATGTATTGTTTTTGAAGGTATAGCTTGATTTTGGTAGGAATTCCATTATGGAAGGCCTTATTTCAACCATAATTCTAGTGCGTGGTAGTATTTTGGTAGAATAAAAAGCCTTTCATAATGAATTTACTACCATCGTTCTGAAAGGTATTTTACCCTACCAAAATACAGTAGGGTTCTGGTACGAATTAAGGCCTCCCAAACGCTATTCCCACCAGAATCATGGTATAACAGTCACTCAACGTAGTACTGGTTGAGTCAGGCTAAGCGCGGTAGCCTACTGAGGACGGCGATGTTTGGACAATATCTTGAGGTGAACACACAAATTGGCCCAAGGTCTACAGCTTTGAACCGACTGTCCTACTGAGGAACGGTACAGGGGGACCAACACACGGGGGCTTTAAACTCATTTGTATAATCATTTCTCCAACCTGCCTCGTGGGTGGTATATTGTTCAGAGCTTCTAGCTGCTTACCTAGAGGTCCCGGGTCCGATTTCCGACTGGTACTGGGGGATTTTTCTTGAAAGAGGAATACTTTCCATGGTCACCAGGGTTTGGTTAGTTAGGCTTAAGTTAGTTTAAGATTTTCACTGGGTCCAACCCTGTCATATTCACTGTCATCTAATCGGGACATGAAAATAACGTCCACGGAAAGGATAGTACGATTAGTACAGTCGGGCTTCCCTAGTATTGGCTAATATTTCCACAAACTTAAATACAGATTGGTGTAGCTTCGACACGTCATTAATATGATAGTCAGTTCTTTAATTTATACACTCATGTATTTATTATCTGTTGTATCCACACTGTCCTGTCCAGTGTGGTTTCTGAACCCTAGCTTAATCTAGGACAACGTCTAGGCCTAGTATCAGTGTTTTCAAATTAGAGGTAGCTGGCACAGGATATCTCAGGAATATCTTAGCCGATTCCCTAGGGGTGGGGGTCTCAGTTCGATATCAAATGTTTACACTAGATAGGGTTTAGAAACCTTGCGTATCATTAAAATTCACCTTCCTCATCTTGTGGCTCTGAGTAAAGAAGCTTACGTTAAATCTACACTGATGAGGTAAGCTTTGGCGCTCAGACTTTCAAATATATTATTTGGTCACCCCTCCCCACATTGCTCGTTCGGGATATACGCACGTATAGTAGTTAAACTGAGGTGGAATTAGGGAGGTAGAACTTAGGGTAGATGTATACAAATGTTTGTGAAGGTAAAGTGGTAAACTATTCGAGAAAAACCACCTTCACTACACCTGAACGGTCTTTGAACTTCAATCACAGACAATCTGGTCTATTGCGAGAGAGACGCGTTAGACAATGCGACCACCTTTACCGGCAGTCTTGCAATAAACTAAAATTTTGGTAATAAGACGATCAATTAAAATAAATCCTTAAACCCTCCCCCCGGTGGTTTCTTTAGAGAGCCCGTCGTCAAATCGTCGAGACCAGTGGTGATCAACCTGAGGTATGCGTACGCGAAAATATCTTAATATATTTAACTTGTTTTAGCCACCAACCACTTAGGAGAGAACCACTTCGGTGGCCACGTGGTCTAGTGCGCTAGTCTCGTGTTAAACTAAACTGTCGAAGATGAGGAGATCGGGGTTCAATCCAAGTCGGATGCACTCAGGGTGGTTTTTACTACATGGTTTTATACCCTGCATACACAAAAATGTGGGCGCATTGCTTATAAATTAAACCTTCATAATCTCTAACCAATTAGTGTAGTCTAATTAGAACATAGGCATGTAGCCCGAACGGTTAGTAAGACATGGTGCTAGGAAAAAAAAACTTTGGGGTACAAATATGAAGATATTTTTTTCCTTGAGGTACGTAAACATAAAAGGTTGAATACCGCTGGCTAAGAGCAGTCCTGTAAGGGGTCATGGCTTTATGCCAGGACAAGTTTTAACTCTAAATTATTTCATAAAAAAAGTATCTAATTATACTAATGGGGGAAGGATGACTAAAGTTTAATTTAAAATAAAACTAATCCGCATAGGTGTGGAGGGAGAGTAGGAAATCAATTAGGGGTAAATATCCCCTGCTCACTCCGTTACTACTACAATCCAATTTGAATAGAAAGGGCCTTTTTTAGAATATACAACATATTTATTTGCTGTCATAGCAGCTTACTGTATTTGTATTGCTATTTTATAGATATTGGTAATACTCATCAAAAGTGACAGTTGCAGATCACGTGGCCTGACGTACGAATACGTGAAGTACCCTGATTTTGGTTGGAAGAACAGTAGAGAAAATTCAATCATATTTCTTAGCGGCCAACAGTGATAACTTATCACTTTATTATTTGTGTTATTTTATAAGTATTGATGATATCTATCAAAAGTGACAACTTCAGATAACATGACTTGATGCATGACTTGATGCATGACTATATTAAAATTGTTTTAGTATCTTTAGTAACTAAATTTTACTGTTCTTCCTACCAAAATCATTCTATATATCTAGTAGCTTTTCTAGCTGTCAGATAAGCCCCTTCTTATGAATATTAGACTGTTTAGTACATCATAATCCAGCGAGTATTTCCACACACGTGTTTGAATTTTAGGACACACTATATTAAACTTGATGTGAAGGAATAGTGTAGTAATAAGAAATTATTTCAAGGAATCTTGTCTTGGAGAAAGGCAAAGGAAGGGGATGAGTGAAAGAAGGAGGGGGTATAGCATCATGAGAGAGAAGTAAATAATGAAGTTGAAGAAAAAGAGGGATAGCCTGGCCAGAAGAACGTCCCTGAGGGCAGAATAAAGAACGACGGTGTCATGAAAGCCTCCAGCAACAGAGCTCTCAGTTTGGAGCGACTCGCGTACGCTCATAAACAAAACTGTCTTAACAGTTTGTTTTCTTAGCTGTTCGGAATATCCACATATCTACACCACTGGAGTTGGCTTTGATCCTCAGACACACGCTCTGGAACGCCTGCATCCTCCTCATATACGTGTCCGTCAGGTGGTTTGTAATTGTGATTGTGGATGACAAAGCTATTATCTACGTAACCGGTGACCTGGTGGTCTAGGAGTAAGGTGTCGGACTTCTATGCTGGGGTCCGGGGTTCAATCCTTGGTCCCGGCACAGATTTATCTGATCACCAAACCCTTCCTTCACTTCTGACAAGACGTGTATTAGTCACAAATTGTGAATGTGTGGAATGCCAGGCCTCCACCATGGTTTGGATCCCACGTTAAACTGTAGGTCCTCCATTTCATCTCACAATTACCCTACCATTACATATTAGCGTAAGTGCATATAACCCGAACGGGTAGTAAGACGAGGTAGTAATAATATTAACAATAATCTACAAACCCGCATTTTTCTTAAGGGAATGGAAGGACATAGGGAAAACCCTGCTACAATACACTCAATCGGGATTTGAACCTTGATCACCATGTAAATACGGGTACATTTCCTCTGTATTCTATCTTCCTAATCACTGCCCCTTCAGTGTAACTAAAAGTCGTATAGCGAGAATCGGTTATAAAACGTGGTGGGAAAAAAATTACTTCCTCTTTTTACCTTTTGTGTTTTTTTTTGTGACATTTTATTTTAACTTCACTTTCTCATTAATTTGGCTCTTATTTAGGTATTTACTAAAAAATAAGTAAAGCTATGTACAAATTGGTTTGTTTGTAATAAATTATTTTTTGTATTATACAATTTATTTCTCTATTTAAATTATGTTATATTTTTCAAGTGGAGGAGATATGCACAAATGTGTTATCAATACAACTAGAATAAAATTCTTAATTGAATGAATTGGGGTGAAACCATAGAGCTATTTAAACAATCCGTATACTTATATAGATTATATGAATAATATATAGTTATGTATATAATATTTTTGAACATATGACAACCTGTAATTTGACTTAGGACCTTTAGATTGTCACATATATATGATTGAGCTACCATGGATGTGTCTATTTTTTAGTGCTGTTCTTCATTCATTTCTAATGCTAAGAATATTTATTATAACAGGTGAAATGTGTATAGCCTGAACGGGTAGTAAGACACAGTGCTAAAAAAAAAGCTGGTGAAAGCTTTGGCTAGTTTATAATTTAGTTGTGTGGTAAGTCCTTTTTATTCGAATTTGAAGCGAACTCAAAGTTACAATATTTTTTGATAGTAGATTTATGTTTGAAAAAAATATGTTATTGTTGTTATTTATGAAAAAGTTATTTGGAAAATGTTTCATTGCACAAATTATTCGTAATATTTAGTTTTACTCTGATAAATCAAGCAACTTACAATTACAATATTCAATTACTTCAGATTTTTTCCATATGAATATTGGTTTGTAATGTTTAAAACCGCTCAACATGGCAATAATTTAACATAGAATGAACATTTTAGCTGTCAATATTTTTAATCGATGAACTGTTGAAGCCAGATTTTTTTTTTTTTTTTAAGCGAGGTCAAAGTTGATTATTGTTTTTGAAGCCAAGTCTAAGTTTCTAAACTTCTCACACCCCTACTACAAACAAGCTTAGTCACAGATACTCATTATTCTTTATTACTGCTGAACAAATAGTATTACAATAATTGTTACATCAAGTAATACTATAGCCTACCCATGATACTATTACTTGATGTATGAATGTAATTCACAAAGATAGTTAAATTCATGAATCATGAATGTTCTTAGGAACTCTTGATGAAGAAAATGCTTCGAAGAAGAAGTATGTTAGAACGTTCGTTTCTAAAGCTATTCCAGTGTCCGATTTACTGTTCTTTTATTAAAGAAAATGTCTATTTCTGAAAATAGCATTTATATCTCAGATAGTTTCATTTATTACTAACGTAATTTTGTACCAAAAATGTTAAATAAATAGTCATTTAGGTTTATGAAAAATCAATTAATTCAAAAGTAGTTTTATTATTATTATTATTATTATTATTATTATCACCGCGTCTTACTACCCGTTCGGAGTATACGCACTTACGCTAATGTGTAATGGTAGGTTGATTGTGAGATGAAATGAAGGATCTACAGTTTAACGTGGAATCCTTACCACGATGGAGGCCTTGCATTCCTCACATTCACAAGATGTCTTGTCAGAGGTGAAGGAAGGGTTTGGTAATCAGATAAATCTTTGCCGGGACCGGGGATTGAACCCCGGCCGCCAGCATAGAAGTCTGACACCTTATCCATAGTCCTCCAGGTCACCAAAAGTAGTTTTAAATATATTTATTATTCATTTTTAACAAGGCGTGTGTAGTATTGTGAGTTCAAACACTCCTCTTGAACTTTGTCATAATTTCCTGCCATTTTCAAAGGACCATAAATAGTCTTGTTTAAATGAAATGATTAAATAAATTTAATGAACAGTTGTTGACAGTAATTAAAAAGGTATTAGTGCCACCTTATGTACTAAACTATATGGGTGGTCTATAATTCTCAGAAACATTCACTAGCTTTTTTTTAGGGCTACTTTGGTTTTATTAGTTACCATTCTATATTTGAAATTAATGGTTTAATGGATGATTATTCTTTGTTTTACAATACTATTTTAAGGAAAAATATATTTTTCATCATAACATTAGACTGGTCTTATTGAATAAATGTTAAACTCTAACGCGTATGTGTCTACATTTTAATCAAACTCTAATTTAAATGTTTGTATTATTCATTCACGTTAACTTTGATCTTTATTGACAATTGAATGTGTAGAATACAGTGGTGTTTTTATCAAATCTAAATCTCGAACATTAATCTTCGTTTTACCTAAGAATCCCAAATATCTATTATACATATTTTTAAGGATTTTAAAGATTCTAGTATTTGAAGAGGCCATCCTTAAAATAACCATTAAAAAATTCATATATGCATCCTCTTTGCCAGTTTAATTTGTCATTAATAAAAGTTACATACACCCAAACAGGATCCGAACCCCATATCCATATAATTGGCAGTCCTGTTTATTGCGAGAGTGATGCCTTAGACCATGCGCCCAACAAAGCGGATATTTAGAAACTAATTCAAACAGGCTCACACCAGTGGACACCACGAGGACTAAAGTAAAGCTCGTCAAGTGTAGATTTCTGGTGACCAGAAGGTCCAGGATCGAGTCTCATCCGAATGTTTTGAAAGTTGTTTTTACTCAATGTATTCCTACTTATCTCCAAACTTGGCAAGTGACGGTTACATTTAAAAATCTGCCTTAATCATTCTTTCCTCATTAACGTAATTAAATGGGGATAGCTCAGGTAGGTAGTAAAATGTTTATAATAGTTAATGAAATAATAACTTTTCAAATTATATTGTTTTATTTAAATGTAAATAAATAAAAAAGTGAAAAACGTATACGCACCATTTTTCTCCCTTAGCACCAATAGACTGTCTGTTAGACAGACCGTGCTTGGAAGAAATTTAAAGAGACCGACAATTGTCTTTTTCTTCCCGCTACCTTGATACATAGGATTATAATAAACAATTAGATAAACGTGTTTTGTTGTAAAGGTGAGCAAGTTTTTCTACTTACCAGTTAGTCGTGTTCTTTGCTAATGATGTTACTACCTGATATCTGTATTGCGATAAAAAAATTATAAAAACTTATAAATAATAAACGTGATATCAAAAATGATAGCACTTTATAGTTAATGTAAGATATTAATAAAAATAACTTGTTACGACGCAAATATAAAAAAACAAACTTAAGTGAGCGATAAATTAAAATTATTAATAATATAAAATTTATATTAAACAAGCTTTACAGAAATATTTATTCTTTAAAAATGTTAATTTGTAATTTCAACCTAATGATGTGCATAATAAATAATGTTACTTAAAGAGATGGCCCTGGCTACGCAGCTCATAAGCTAATCCCAGAAGGAATAGTGCAACAATCATTTAAAAATGGTTGCATACTATCGGACTGATATTGATTCAGGAGGAAGAAATGAATAACACACCTTCTGGTAAATAAGGTGTTATTGTAGTTAGTAAAAATATTATTATATATAGGATATTCTAGCTTTTTATTGTATCTACTTTCTCCTATGATCAAAGTTTTTTTTCTGATGGTGGTACTGAAAAATTAACGTCCATCTTACAATCGATGGCGTCTTAGTCTCGAAGAAATACGGTGTTATTTATTTATCACCACGTCTTACTACCCGTTTGGGTTATACGCTTACGTACTAATTACGCTAATGGATTAAGAATTGGGAAGGTTGAATTTAGAGGAAGTGAGCCCACAGTTACGTGGAAACCATTTGGAAAACCACTCCCAGTTCACCCGACCGAGATTCGAACCTCAATCTTCCCGTCCTCAGCAGTCTGGCTCAAAACTATTAGTGCGTTAGCTAACTACGCCAACAAGGCAGGTAAAAATACTGTATTAGCTTTTACTACTAGAAATATTATATTATTCTTAAAGTACACTGCTATTGAATGAGTGATAATTATGTTCCTAATAGAATAAATTATGAAACGCCTATTGATTTTGTTGAAGCTTTCTCTCAAACTAAAAATTATCTCTTTTTCTTAAAATGTAGAGGAATATTTTAATGGGACAACATTTTGCATGGTTAGTATTTGCTTTCTTTAAAACACGTCCCAATAAAAGCAGTACGAACATGCTCGTGAAATGCGCCTAGAGTAGTCATAAACAAGATGACGATAATTAGTACGACTATATATATAAACTAACATAAATAGATTAATTTAAATTTTAAATTAATTTCATATATATAATAAAACGTATTTTAATATAACTCAGTATAAAATGGTAATTAGTTTCTTCCATGGCCGAGAGCATTAAGGTGCCAGTTTAAATCACTTCCCTTCGGGAGATGCTTGTTCGAATTCCGATTGGGCAGCTATAATGTATATTTGTCAAGTAGGCTATACCCGTTTTTTACTTATTGCAATAATTTAATGCCTTTGTAGGCTGTTATTGACCTATCGCAACATAAGTCTTGGACGAACGCAGCAATCAGACTACAGACCAAGAAAGCTAGTGTTAAGGCCGATACACACAGAATGCTAAGCTAAGCTGTGCTGTCCTCTGCTAAAACTTTGTCACTTTGGTTTCACGCTCATAGCAAGCTAAGCTAAGCCATGGCCCTTCTTTTGACTCCCGAATTCAGTGTTGTTTCTTTCTTGTATGCTCCAGTGAAGTTTAGTTATGATTGCGTTCTCCAAAATGTTTGGTTTAAGTTCAGGTGATAGTACTGAGGAAGATAAGATGCTGCTTTTAGCAGCTGTTTTAGAAGATAGAGAAAATTCAGGAGGTGGAGGTTTGACTTGTTCAATTAACGCTTTCATTTAAATATAAACACATTTAATAGATAATAAACTTAAATACAATATTACTTAAATACACGCGAAACAAACTGAAAACAAAACTTCGACCTTTCTTTGGTTATTTTCACCAAACCAGCACTGCTTCTGTTCAACACGGAGCCCAAGTTACGTTATGCGCATGCGCAACGTAAGAGGACTCAAGATGGGAGATGGAAAAATTGCCCGGCCAGCAATCGGAAAAAAAACATAGCGTGGCGTAGCAAGGCATAGCCTAGCTTAGCTTAGCGTTCTGCGTGAATCGGCCTTTAGACTCTTGATAAATTTACACATATATAGGCCTACATATATACCCGGGGGTACGCATATCCCACGTTGAAAGACCATTGGTCTAGAGCAAAGGTCCCCAACCTTTTTGTACCTTGGAGCACATTCAAAATTAACGGTAGTGCGGCGGGCACCAATTATTTTATCAAGGCAGATTTACTAACTCCCGCCAGGCTCAGAGGTCAGCCTCACCGCTATACACACGGCCGGTCAACTGCCGTGTTAAGTTTCCAACAGCGATTGTGACGTTACATGGGGTTGTGGGTAATACTCAAGGCCGTAGCCATGGGGAGTAAAGGGGGTTTCAACCCCCTACAAGTTGGCAAAAAATAATTTTGAAAAAATACTGCTTTATTTACAGTTTTAACAAGACCAAAATAAAGACAAAAGGAACTACTTAATTACTAACCACCATTTTGCTGCTTGAATACATTTTTAAAATATATATTTATTGTGTGTCTATTCAGGCAACAAAGCTCGTTGGCCTATGTCAAGATATTTACAAAAGAAATGGGAAGTATTAGGATGGTATTAGTGATTGTGAAGAGAATGATGGAAGTAGGTAGGTCTTTAAGATTAGGGAAAAGCAAAACCATTCAGCTTGAAACTACTGTGGTTCCGAGTAAAAATACACTTTGTAAATGAGCCGGTGGAGAAAGAGGAATGAGAGGGAGGGATTGGAAAGAGGGGGGCCATGGCACTGCGGGCATAGGATTGGGGACCAACTAGTCTAGAGCGTCAATCTCACAATAAACTGGACTGCTGATATCCGGGAGATTAGGGTTCAAATACTAGTAGGTTATACAGGGGTTGGTTTTCCCAAAATGATTTCCCACCCACTGCGCATGAAAATAACGGTACACTTCCTCTAAATACAGCCTTCCTCCTCTTTAACAAATTAGCGTAACTATTATACATGCGTATAACCCATATGGGTAGTGAGACACGTTGCTTTTTCTGAGTGTACTCCATCTATCTTCTCTCTCTCTCGCACACACACAAACACACACACACACTCGCTCACACTTTATCTCCCGCACGCTCTCTCTGACACACTTTCTTACCCACTAACACATTCTCTCCCACACTTTCACACACTCTTTCTCTGACACACTTTCTCCCACACACTTACTCTCTAACACACTCTCTCACACACTCTCCCACACACTCTCACACACTCTTTCTCCCACACACTCTCACACACTCTTTCTCCCACACACTCTCTCTCTAACACACTCTTTCTCCCACACACTTTCTTACCCACTCTTTCTCCCACACACTCTCTCTCTAACACACTCTCTCACACTCTCTTTCTCCCACACACTTACTCTCGAACACACTCTCACACACACTCTTTACTCCCACTATACCTTTCACACATTCTCTTTTCCCCACTCCATCCTTTTCACACAATCTCTCACAATGCTTAGCTGTGAAGCCATTCTAAAATGGTCAAAAACAGCCTTTTCAATGCGGTTTTCATCAAAATATAATTAAATATTTCAACAAGTTGACTTAGGTAAAATATTGATACAACTTTTAATAATACTTGAGTTTGGTGTTTTCTGGAATGAACACAAAACTCTTTTCTAAGACCCTATACGTAAATAGACTTGTAAACATTGTTTAAAAGTTGAAATTTTCCACTCTGAAAAGTCCGAAAACCCACATATTTTGATTGATAATGATCATTAAGACCTAAATATCCGGTAAACTAAAGGTAACCGGTGTAGGAGCGTAGAATGAAAATTTATGAATCGAATTATGTAATTTAATATAATAGGGGGTCTCAATACAAATTTTACTGTAATTAGTATTCCCCCCCCCCCC
>CABFVX010000391.1:274891-292798 GCA_902151425.1 Timema shepardi
GGGGACCTACTCAGAGATGGGCGCCTCTGATAGTTCTACTTGAAAGAGCGGTGGGTTAGGGGAGCACGTTTTGTATTAGGTTTGTTATGGGATATAAGGAGGGGGGGAGTCATTGATGGGGAGAGGTGTGGGACGTAAACAAATCAATACCATTCACACTACACCGGTTCTCATGCACTCCGAGCGAAATAGCTTATGGACAGTGGCGCGCCCAGAAACTTACCTTGGGAGGAGGAAGGTGGTTAATAGAAACTGTTATTTATGTACGTTTATCCCTACTGTGAACTTTCGGGTCAATTTTAAGAGCGTGCATCACATGACAATCAATTCTGTGATACAGTTGGATAGAAATCGTATATTTACACCAACAATATTGCACGTGGATCATATCTGATTAAACATTAATGGAGATAAAGAGTTAACAGAATTTACTAATACTGAACATTGTTGAAATATTAAATTATATTTGTATAAAAACTGCAATTTAAAGGCAGTTTTTGACCATTTTATTATGGATTCACAGATAAGCATTTTGCACAAATATTTATTTTGTCGTAATAGAACATACTGTAGCTATTAACAAGAAACTGTGTCGCTTTGTCCCCATCGTCACCGCGGAAAATATCGAATAATCATTCAAATATGAATGCACTGCCCACATTTCTGCCATATCTTAGGTCTTTTCTTTTCCCTTTTACTTATATACCTCGCGCGCGCGCGTACACACACACACACACACACACACATACAAACGCAGCTGCAAGCCAGGAGCTGATTTGGGTCTGCTATGATGAACGCTCGGCGTTAGGCCCTTTGAATATAAAATCATATTCCTGGTCTTAAAACTTATTTTAATGCTTTCCAAACTGGGGTACGTGACGTCCCAATAAGTTGTATTAAGTTATCAGATTAATAACATATATTATCTATGTTATTACGTTTGTTAACAAATTATCGCAGATTCCGAGGTGATGTAGTGTTTTTTTTAAATTCTTTGTTTCCCCTCTATCATGGCTTTGCTCAACTTAGTACTTGAGTTTTATTCAAATTAAAACAACAATGTATACTTTCCAAGATAGCAGATATTATTTACCTACCTTTGTTTATGGAGATATGAGAGTGAACATCGGTTAGTCATTGGCCCCGAAAAGGGTACATGATAGGTGAAAGTTTGGGCGAGGACCCCTTATCTACCCTCTGTAATCGACACATTTTCATATATCTATATTATAGGCTATACTTAATATGTTTTAAGTTCTTGAAATTAAAATTGGTTGAAGTCTTATTGAAAGAGGGAAGGGTTTAACTCCTTCTTTTCCCCTCTCTAGGTGCAATACTATGTATAGAATATGAAATGAAACCGTTAGGACTTCAAAACACTGGAGGTCTTTGGTAGGAATAAAGATCGTACAACTTTTGTTTCTCACTGGTAAAGAATGTGATCCACAGGTAAGCCTGGTTCGTCCCCAGGTTGAAGTCTAATATATTATAATATTATATAGTATAATTATATTATTATCTATATTTAAACAATACTCCTTGACATAGGAATCGAACCCGGTACATTTGATTTAGTACGCCAATGATTTTGCCACTGAGCTATCCAGGAACCATCCCTTGTCCAGTGTAATTCTTCACTCATATTTTGAGGCAGAGTCTGTGATGGATGTTTGGAAATCGTTAGCTACATATTAGCGATCAATAGATCGTGAGTTATCAGATAACGCAGCCACCTTCAGCTTGTTTCTCAATTAACAGATTATGACATTCAGATGCGGATACAACCGCACTAAAAACCTAAAATTGCTTGGCTATTTAATCCATCAAGATGTCTAAAATGTTAGAATGCTCATGAATGTGTTGGACCTATCATTAGAATTAATGTTACTATAATAAGGTGTTTAAAGGTGTGAGTACGTTTTGGTCCAGTTTTTTTTATAAGTTGTGTTCTGATATGACTGTACCCGTGTTCCTTTTGAAAAGCAAAATCGAAAACTCTCATCGGGGACTTTAATAATGAGATAAGGACGATAGTAGTGATTTAAAAAAAGTGAGATTTACGTTTTAGGAAAGGGTTACGTTATTACGAGCCTAAATTCCATTCACGGTAGGAATTACTTTTTGAAAGGTCTTTTTTCCTACCAATATCCTACTATATAGTAGATTTATGGTAGGGAAAAAGGCCTTTCAAAAGTCAATTCCTACCGTGAATGGAATATATGTCACCACATGGATAACATCTCATGTAGGTAGTTAATACAGCTACAGCTATACGTCATATCGTGGTGCGTATTTCGGTATTCTACCTTAGAAAAACAGTGAAAATGATTGAAACCTTTTTATTATTAAAATAAACGACATTTAAAGATAGCTATTTTGAAAGGAATAAAACTTGAATCTGATCCTAATTTCTCTGTTATCAAATGAAGAATTCATAAAGCTACACTTCATTCTGATTCCTGGTTCGAGAATAATCTTGTATCTAATATACCACCTAATCGGATGTACAGTAGCCCCATGTCTTCTTTGGTGCTGACTGACAGTTCACAGTTGACAGCTGACGCCTTTGAAAAGTTATCAGACCAAATTTTGTATCCCTACGCCAAACCATATGGTCTGAAAAAACATGTGTTTAGCAGCTGTCACTTCTGACAGTCAACATTTAGGTAGGTATAGACCTAAATGTTGACTATCAGAAGTCAGCTGTGAACTGTCAGTCAGCACCAAAGAAGCCATGGGGCTAGTGTAAGAAGGGTTCCTAACCACTTAAGATGGGCTGGAAGAGGACTTGAGAAGAGGCCAGTGCTTTTGCAGTTTTTACAGCAAAACTTTTTTTTTGGCAAAATAAATAAAATATTGCTGCAGTACAAACATAAAGTTTAATTTTCTTCACATGGTGACCTCAAGATTTCTTGAATATCTGTTAAAGGTGTTCAGAAATTTAATGACAGCTTTTTCTTTTCATTTAGATAATGCCACTATGTTAATTTAAAAATATTGTTAGATAATGCCACCATGTTCATGACAGATATTGAGAAATTGTTGACATTAACATGTGAATAAAATAAAATTCTATATTTGTACTGGAGCAATATTTTATTTAGTTTGGTGAAACACAAAAACTGCAAAGACACTGGCCTTTTCTCACGTCCCCTTTCATCCCACCTTAACTACTTAATCTATGGAATAGAGATAATTACCCGGTTCAATGGCCGCGTGGTCTAACGCGCTACTCTTGCAGTGACTAGGCTGTTGATGACGGGGAGATAGAGGTTCGAATTTCCGTCATGTGTACTAAGGGTGGTTTTTCCTAAATGGTTTTCCACTCTCCCTCCACGTAAATGCGGGTACACTTCTTATATATAACCTTCTTCATACTTAAAATCACTAACGTATTTAGTAAATAAGCGTAGATCTACAACCGGTACGGGTACGGGCAGTAAGAGGCGATGCTAAACATACATAGATTATAAAGGTAAAAGAGGAAATGGCACTAGTCTAGAGAGAGGGTTTAAAAAATAAAGTTTTAAGATAACATGCAGTCAGCCGAGATTCTAACCCTGACCTCACCGGTACCGACATTTCAATCCATCACAAACCCGACTCCTTATATCACACGGAAAAGGGTGTGGGTGTCAGGAATTAAACACATAAATAAATAGATGTATCTCCGGTTGACAATCTAGTAACGATGCGTGTAAAGTCATCAAATAAAAGGTAAATTACCGCGCACAAGAGTAAATAGTAATTAACTTTCGTTGTCCACCTGTTGAACACGAGGTTTTTTTTCTACTTTAGGAAGACATGTTTTGTCGTCATTTGAATATCGGCTCCACCCGCTGCGCTTGCCAGAAGGGTCTCTTGCGACAGCAGAGACTCTTTCCTTGGAGATCCTAGCAGCTTTGGTCTTTCCGACATAACATTATCTAACTTCACATATTGGTAAATAAATGGTAACAAGAAATGTATCTAAAATGATGCAGGAGTAGTATTGGAGGAGTTTGAGAAATCTGGGCTTGTACAATACAACTCGCTTTGCTCGTTGGGGGCTCCATCTTCAAACCCCCAGTGGGTTTTCCTTGCAAGTGGATGTAAACTAATGTAATTCCAGAGCCGTTTTTTGATCAGTCTTACCGTTTAGCCACAAGAGACCTCCAAAGAAAGGTTCACACCGACTTTAAGGTTGCCCCGAAATCTTGAAATTTTTTCGGGGGTTAGAAATTTTTTTTTTTTAACTTTTTTGGAATTTTCCCGTCGGTTACAGGATAGATGCTATAAGTTTGTCGAATTTTAAGCTTCTAGATCATTTGTAAGGGGACGAAAATTAATGTTAGTGAGTGGGTCAGCCGTATGACTTTATTGTAGTATAATAATTTTCACTGGAAGAGCCTTAGAGAAAATATTAACTTTTTGTTCGGTCAACATTAATAACATTTTACTATTTTATTATTGTTATTTTAGATGTACTGATAATATCTATCAAGGGTGACGGCTGCGGATCACATTACATGAGCGAAAGTGTATCTAGTAACTTTTTTAGCTGTCAGATAAGGGTCATCCCATGAAAAAAAAGGGATTATAATATATAGTTTTGAATACCTTCTAGTACACTTCTACCATGGACTGTAACAGTCTTACCATGATGGATTACACTATGGCTATACCATAGTAGAATAATGAAAGGTAAGCTTGAAGCCTTTCAGGGTAAAATAAGGGCGTATTTTTTTGTTGAGGACTCACTTTGGCTCTGCATAAGAATAGTTTGATATTTTGTGAATATATTATTCGTCTTCTTTGGTGGATACAAACTATTCCTGGCATAAACTTTGTATTGTGCAGTTTTAAGCTAAGTTATTCCTATTTTTAAAATGGGTCATAGTAATACTCTCATTAGATTTAGGTAAGTGGCTTGTTCAGCTGTTAGGCGAGTTAAAATTGTTAGTTATATTTGAAAAACGAGTAATTTCAGTTTCCATAAAAAGTTAACTCATCGAAAATTTTTATTTAGAATTTTGAATTTCAAGCTATATCCCTTCGAATCCGAATCTGGGATCTATTTGTATTTACAATTTTGAATCCAATTCAAATATTTCAAACAATAAGATTCGTAATTTCATAGCTTTGGATATGCTCAGTTCCCAATAATGTTTATTTCAGAACAAAGTTTTGTCATTCAAAAGAGTATTGGTATCCTAACATTCACATTCCAAATTAATATTCTCAAATTGAAAAATAATACATGGATACAGGAATCGAACACGGATGAATAATTACCTTTAGCACTGGACTAGTCCTGGATATCTCAGTGCACTAAACCAAAGAACATGGGTTCGATCCCCATGTCAAGGTGTCATTTTTCAATTTAATACTATGATACTTTATACAGTTATATCCGTAACCTAAAGATCATGCCAATATTTGAAACTTCACTATTCATGTTCCAAATTCAATTGAACACTCTAAACTTTATTCAAACAGTTTTTCAACTGAATCTTAATTTAAAATAAAGATTTGCCGCTATCTCCAGACAAAATATTATTTAGTTTCTCACGAAGGCCAGTTCCCGACAAAAACTATAACTTCCCACCACAAAATGTTCCCTTCCCGCCTCCTACATCCAACTATTCTTAAACAAAATCTCCTCCTCCAAAAAAAACCCCTCCTCTTCAAATCCTAACCCTTCCTCAAGGTTCTTTCTTCTTCTTTTTTTTTCCTTTCTTTTGTTTTACAAGTACAGCGCTCCCGAAATTGTTCTAAACTATGAAGACGAATCTGATTGAAATGAAATCCTCTACGATTCATTGTAAATATTTCAACTATCGCATATAAAGTTAACTATCAGTTTTTCACTGTTCTACTTTTGTAATGACTAATAAACCATTATATTAGACAGTTAATTGGCTATTTAATTATTTCATTTATTTGAGGTATTTGAAGCGCACTTTCTGAACTGATTGATTATATCAGCACACAACTTAAACACTAAATTATTACTGCACATACACAACATCCAGTCCCCGGTCGTTAATTCATCACTATGTAAGGGGTAAACCCACATTTCACCAATGATAAATTTTTCAGCCATGTCTGGAATCGAATCAAGGACCCTTTGATAAATAGACAGACACGCTCTCTACTGAGTTAGGGTGTTGGACGTTGTTAGTTCCAAATTATAAACATATTTTTATTGCATGTGTTTGTGGGTTTAGGCCAAAAGAAGACACTTTTCTGTTAGAAATTGTTATCATATTTACTTTCATCTATTAATATGTCAATCCCTGTGTTATTCAGGTGTCCATTTTAATAGAAGGGGTCAATAGATAAATATTGGCAGGACCTACCTTTTCTCAAATTTGTTTAGTATTTTTAGTTGGTTTAGTTTGTACTATTCATTCTCTAAAAAGTTGTTATTATGGTGATCAGACAATAGTTTTGTTTCACACACACACACACACACACACACACACACACATACATATATATATATATACATGTGTGCGTTGTGTAATAAAAACTCTATGGCATGAGACCCATGAGCGAACTATACCGACTGCGCAGCCACCGCCGTTAGCGATGATAGTGCCAATATTTTTTAATAGAGGGCATCATGTGGTCAGCACAAACATCCGTTAATCTAAATTTTCCAGACCGGAGCTGCTACTTATTTATTCAAGTAGCTCCTCATTTGTTCTCACAAGGTTGAGTTTGACCCTGTTGCAGGCACACTGCTTCACATATACATTTTGGAAGCGCCGGGGATTGAACCCGGGACCTCTGGATATGTAGCCAGGAACTCTGGACACTATGTGTGTGTGTTTAAAACCCAACTATATATTTATATAATCTGGCAGATAAATGCTATCTGGCAGTCATAAGACGCACTTTTAACTTATCAACCAGATATAAATATTTATCAGCCAGATTAATATTTAACCAGGATTCATAAGACCAGCCCTAAGAATTAGTTATTATTATTATTATTATTATTATTATTAGCACCGCGTCTTACTACCCGTTCGGGTTATACGCACTTAAGCTAATGTGTAATGGTAGGGTGATTGTGAGATGAAATGAAGGACCTACAGTTTAACGTGGAATCCGAACCACGGTGGAGGCCTGGCATTCCCCACATTCACAAGATGTCTTGTCAGAGGTGAAGGAAGGGTTTGTTAATCAGATAAATCTTTGCCACGACCGAGGATTGAACCCCGGCCGCCAGCACAGAAGTCTGACACCTTACCCCTAGACCGCCAGGTCACCAAGAATTAGTTTCAGACTTCAGTGCCATTTATGCGAGCAGCAACATCAAATCTCCGACATGACTAGAGGAAGTGGTTAAACGCCTGACAATCACCCGAAAGGCCGGCGTTTGGTCCCAGGCTGGTTAACCTTGGATGTGTGTTTATTTACCCAATTGGTTTTCCTCCCTTATTCTAGGCTCGTGTTGGTGCGTTTCCATGAAATCCACTCCACTTTCAGTCTCCTATTCGATCGAATTTGATAGTCGAAATAATTGATAGTTAATACTTAATTATAAAAGGGTCCAATTCACTAATTATTGCGTGTAACCCGAATTAGTAGTGAGATGTAGTGACAAAAAATAAGCTAACACAAGAGACTTTTGAGTTCCAAACTTTTAAAAATCATATTACAGGTGGAGTCATTGTCGTGTGGATCAGGGTTAGAATAACTTCTCGGTAAACCAGAAGCGGATATTCATTTGTGATTTAGCACATTTTTTTTTAGAATTAATACAATTATTTGAGACTTAGCACAATTATTTGAGATGTAGCACAATTAATTCTCCAAACTCTTTTCAAGCTAACAAGGGTGCACTTCCTCTTAAACTAACTTCCTCATTACTATACCTTCTCTTTAGACACGTGTTCCTCTTCTTTGTTACCACTTAGATACGAACACGAACAATGTTTATAGATGGATGTGTTCGTCTGGTCTTAGGATAACCTAACAAGACATGTTGGGTCAAAATAGTACAGCAATGTTCATAAAAATGGACGAAAAACAATAGTTTCTTAATGTGATTTTGGAGACTACTCTATGAACGTATTGTTAGACAATCTTGAGGAACTTTAACATTAGTTACCCATCCCCGCTTTATCCGAACTTGTCAAAATGTTGTTTTACAATCTGACTGTGTGAGTGGTTATCACCTTAAGGAAACCTGGTGATGACGTCATATATTCATTCCTCTGCTCACGGAATAGCGCGACTGCCTGCCGAGCTCATCTAGTCTAGTTTCCGTGACTAGGCGGTCGGGGGTCGATGTGCTAAGGGTGTTTTTATCAAAATTATCCTTCACTCTTTATCTCCATAACGCTGATACTTTTCTTCTGAATTATACCTTCATTCTCACCCCATTATTGCTGCATGTAACCCGAGCGGGTGCTAAGACTAAGTGGAGGAGAAAAATTGATATTTTAAGGGTTTCGGTCCAGAGTCCCGGGATAGCTGACATATCAATCATCGGTCAGAAAAAGGCATCAGCCTAGCCTTGTTTGTCGATGGCATAGATATAATGGTCTAGTTTCTAATCCCCCTGTGTGTACTTGGGTTCTTCTCTTAATTTTACGCCACGCAAATGATGATACATTTTCCTAAAAAAATCTTCCATAAAACTAACCCTACCTTATTAGTGTAAATATGTTTATTAATACATTGTTTCTGATCCTTATCACTTAGTTTAAGTCTTGAGTTAAAATTGTTTAAAATCTACTAAAAAAATAATTTTAAGCTAACTTTGTGTTGAATGGCTCATTTAATTAACCGTTCATCCGGCTCCTTAGCTTGTATGCCCACTTCGCTAAGGGTCTCCGTTTCAAATACTGACATGGCCGAAAAATGTATCATCCATCTAATTGAGTTTAACCCTTTCACAGCGATTCATTTAACGGTTGGGCGCTGGATTTATATTAGTTTATAAATCATGTGTTATTATAATCAGATCGTTTAAAGTGCACCATTATAATTTACCTCAAATTATTATTTATA
The DNA here is from genome assembly GCA_902151425.1 of Timema shepardi. Taxonomy (NCBI): domain Eukaryota; kingdom Metazoa; phylum Arthropoda; class Insecta; order Phasmatodea; family Timematidae; genus Timema; species Timema shepardi. The sequence continues at coordinate 283,901 of CABFVX010000391.1, forward strand.
TCACAAACTGACCTCTTTTATTCTATCACGCAATATTAAATATGTAATTTATTTATAGTATGGTCTGCATTATGGCTATTGTTAGGGGGATGGAAAACTAATCTGAATTTTTTTCAACCCAGTCTTATTCAACTTGCAGGCTATACGTACATTAATTACGATAGGGATTTAATGAGGACGAAAGTATGATTTAGATAAAAGGTACCTGCATTTGATTAGAGAGAGGAATACCATTTAGAGAAGAAGAAAAAAACACTGCCAGTTTACTCAACCGGTATTCGAGATCAACCTTCCCGTCACCTGCAAACCAGATTAGAATAAACCGGATGTTTTAATCTTCCGGTCCACCAGTGCGGGCTAGGCCTGTGATGTGTAAAATAATAACCAACAGAACAGCCAGTCGAGCCCATCTTTAGAATGGGATCTCATGTGAGAGCTGCCATGTGAGAGCTCATCACGTGCGGTACATTCCCGCAAGGTGGTCTGACCCCGCCTGGACCTGGCGTGAAAGTGGCGTTGATCGAATAGGACTCACATATACGTGGTTTTAGTGGCACTTTCTACAGTCGCACTCATATGTGAAGTAGGTTGATCTATGCCATTCGTTATTAAACATCAACATATATCATTCAGTGATAATAGTATACTACACATAACCACACATGTAGCTAGATGATCTATATGATATATCATTCAGTGATAATAGTAGAATACACATAACCACACATGGAGCTAGATGATCTATATGATATATCATTCAGTGATAATAGTAGAATACACATAAACACACATGGAGCTAGATGATCTATATGATATATCATTTAGTGATAATAGTAGAATACACATAAACACACATGGAGCTAGATGATCTATATGATATATCATTTATTAGTACACTTAAGCACACATGGAGACAAACATGGAGTTAGATGACCAATATAATATTCGTATCAGTAAGATATTGGATTCAACTTATAGGTTTAAAGAGGTCTCCCCCTTAAGTTTCGTGCAGACTTGCTGCATAACTCTTGAACTGAACGAACTTCGTGGGCGCTTCGTCGTTGGTTGAAGGCAATACGAGCGTTTCGTGCGAAGGAGGAATACCCAGAAGTGACTGACTAACTAGAAGGGAGTAGTGAGGGGGGAGGGGGCGATCTGGTTTATTATCATACGACTTGCGAATCTAGTCGATACCACCACGATAGTGGCAATGCCTTGCGGTGCGGTGCGCCTTTCTTAAAATTCATTTAGATAATCTGCCCTTGTCTTTTACCAAACTGGGATCTTGATGATCCAATTACACGTCTCTAAGAGCCTATCTGACGACCGATTAACCGGAAATCTATATGCACGATAACGCCCTAACCAGAATACGTATAGAAATGCTGTTTTTTGCATTCTTAATTTGGTAACAGAGGAATTGGGACCAATGAATTAGTCCTCTGACTTCCAAATAATATATTAGTTATGTATTATGTACGGTAAAGCGGTTTCTTTGGCTTCAATACCGCTGTTTTTTAAATTAAAATTCAGATTTTCTCACCACGATGGGACGCCTGGTTCAAGCTGTATTATCTAACTAGATTAGTGGTTATGCGTGGGGTGAGATGGACTCTTAACGCTGTTTCATAGACGCCCCATGGCGGCCAGTCAAGATAACACTCCCCATGTGAATCTAATCTAGAGGCCGATGAAATTTTCAGCTATAAAAATCAAACAAAAGTAGCAATTTTGTTTTTTATTCATTTTACATCATAAATTGTATCAAGACAAACGGAAGTCGATCACGTACTTGAACTCGGCGCCAATGACTTTGTCCATTCACGCCAAAGCAAATGGTTGTAACCTTTAAACGCCCATAGATTTTGTATTATTAATACTTTTTTACTTAAAGCATTAGCTTAAACTATTTTTAATAGTCACTTATCATCACAACCCTCGTGAAATATTAGTAAGAACCAAGCTTTCTTTTTATACAAAATGTTTGTAATGTAAATTTATCTCTTCAAATCATTTCATTTTCACGGGAGTCTCAGACCGTAAGATTGTAAGACTATTAGAGAATGAGGGCCGCTTTCCCCAACCCAAATAGCATCTGGTCGCGTTTATTTTGATCTCGGTTAACTTTAACCCGTGGATTGGACTTCAATTCGTTTTCCGAAAAAAAATATTGGCCACGTTTTAGTCTAAACGTTGAAACATGACGTTGGTTGCTCTGTTTGTGTACTTCTGTTCAGCAGATTGTCAGCTGTTAATGTTTTATCCAGATTTATCTCAAAATCAACGTTTAGGTTATAGGGAACGGTTGTTTATAAATTTATTATTCTAGTGTGTTGTTTTTTGCTCTGAGTTTTTTCTTTTATCATGGAAGGTAAGACCAAGTTGAACAATGAGAACCAGGCGTCAAAAATAATTTGAAATTTTACTGAATCAGAAATTGACTGTCCATTGATTTTTATTAAGTAAAAAAGAGTGTGTAATTTAATGCAAAAAGACAAATCAGGTTACACAAAAGGAAAATTTCTCAGTCTGGGTATCAATAGATACACAGTTCAACCAAGAAAGTGGAGTAAGCTATAGAGGCAAGGGGAATTACGATAATCTTAAAAAGAAGTCCAAAAGGAAATCGGCAGATGACAATAAGTACGTTTTGAGCATAGGAGGAGCTCCTAGCCTACTACCCCACCTGATTACTGAAACAGACTGAACAATTTAAGAATCATTGGGAGCAATACAAGTGGATGGCAATACATTTAACTTTGACTCCGACTCGGCGCCTAATCAATGTGGTTGACGTGACTGCGGGTCAACTGGTGCATCAGAATTGAAAGCGGGAGACTGTCAACAGGCGTCCAAGCAGCCTCCAGATGACTTTGGATTTTGGTAGTCGTTTCTCCATAAATGACCTGAGACTGACCTCTATAGTAGAAAAAGAGAGCGCAGCCCGAACGCACACTTGTAGGTAAAAAACTTGAAGCAATGTCTAAGATAAAATTAGAGCTACTTCAACTCCAAGAAAGTGCTTTACGAAAGCAAATGGAAATGCAAAGGACTCAGTATGAAATGAAAATTAAGTGCACGTGTGAAGAGCATGAATACAAAAATAAACTTTTGAAACCTAAACAAGAACTGTAAATTGTAAAAAACAAAAACAAACAAAATCGTGATTCCCTTTAATAGATAAACTAGCGGTTCATTTCGTTGATATAATATATTAAACTTGTTATGATTTCCTGATATAAATTAGTTAGTATTTGTAAAATATTTCATGTAAAAGATTAAGAGAGTACATCCCATACCAATCAACTCTGTTATACAGTTGGTGGTGGTTTTTCCTAAACAGTTCCCTAATCTCTTCTCACGCGGCCATCCCAACCTTACTTATATTGGCTTCAATTACTTTTGGACTGATGGTGACGTCCATAAACCTACACTCCTGGTGAATTTTATCCCAATTAGATTCCTGGTGACTACTACCACACTTAGGATATCACAATTAGACTCCTGGTGACTTATATCACATTTGGAATCCTGGTGACTTTTATCACACTTGGAATCCTGGTGATTTTTATCACAATTAAATTCCTGGTGACTTCTACCACACTCAAGATATCACAATTAGACTACTGGTGACTTTTATCACTCTTAGATTCCTGGTGACTTCTATCACACATAATACTCCTGGTGACTTCTATCCTATTTAAATTATGATATAATCCAGTGCACTACAATATTATTCAGTTGATTGAAATATTTTGTTCCTGTTCTTGTTGCAGGTGAAAATCTGGTTCCAGAACAGGAGGAGCAAGTACAAGAAGATGATGAAGGCAGCGCAGCAGGTGGTTGGACAGCCCAACAACAACAATAACAACGGTCAACCCCCGCACGGCCTGCTGGGCAACAATCCCCCTCACACCCCTGGGGCGATACCAGGGGCTAACAGCCCCCAACCCGGAGGAGGGCTCATAGGTGAGAACATGATCGGGTTATCTGGTTTGTCGGGTGTTAATCGTGTTCTTGGATATGTTGGGTGCTAGTCTAGTTCTCAGGATACTCAGATTTTAGTCGTGTTCTTAGAGCTTTCAGGTTCTAGACGTGTTATCAGGGCTCTTATGTTATAGTCGTGCTCTCAGGTTTTAGTCGTGTTCTCATGGCTCTCATGTTATAGTCGTGCTCTCAGGTTTTAGTCGTGTTCTCAAGGGCTCTTATGTTATAGTCGTGTTCTCAGGGCTCTCATGTTATAGTCGTGCTCTCAGGTTCTAGTCGTGTTCTCAGGGCTCTCATGTTATAGTCGTGCTCTCAGGTTCTAGTAGTGTTCTCAGGGCTCTCAGGGTTTTGCCGTGTTCTTAGAGCTCTCAGGTTCTAGTCGTGTTCTCAGGGCTCTCAGGTTTTAGCCGTGTTCTTAGAGCTCTCAGGTTCTAGTCGTGTTCTCAGGACTACCAGGCTATAGCCGTGTTCTCAGGACTACCAGGCTATAGCCGTGTTCTTAGAGCTCTCAGGTTCTAGTCGTGCTCTCAGGGCTCTCAGGCTATTATCGTGTTTTTGGGCCTCTTTAAGGTTTTTTGGAATAAGAAAATGTGTTTAAATGATTATATTTCGACCGTTTATCTTTGTTCTCTTTAGTGATATTTCCATCCAAGCTTTGTAGTAAAGGGGATTAAAATCATTCTCTGGTACAACCCTTGAGTTAAGGGGTTAATTTATTAATAGAGTTGTTAAACGCCATTTCACCTCATTATGTTCTTCAAACGGGTGTTTTGAGGGTTACAGTTTCCTCAAAGTGGTTTATTAATCTCATTATTGAACAGATTTTCATAAAAATCCGGCTCGTCCATTATTTTATTTTAGAATGAATTAAGTTAAGTCTCTAATGGCACGTAAACATTTACGAAAGCAAACTAATACAAACACTTAAGGTGGGTGTGTCGGTAAAGGAGAAAAGGTAGGAGTTAATGCCTTTTTTATTTTAAAACATTGTTCTTTTCCATATCAAATAAAATACTTCTACAGTAGAAACAAAGTTTAGTTTTATTCTCATAGTGATATCAACAGTTGTTGAATAACTGACAAGGGTGTCTTGGAATTTATTGACAACTTTTTCTTTTCATTTAAAAATTGTTTCGTCAAATGCTGCTAAGCTCATGATGGATATTTAAAAAAAAACTGTGAGGCAACCATTTCAATAAATCTAAATTATGTTTATACTTGGCAATTTTTTAAAAAAAATTTTGGACAAAAAAAGTTTTGTTATAACAACTTTAGGAACACTGTCATTCTCTCACATATCCTACACTCCCACCTTAAGGTAGGCTGGAAGGGAACGCGAAATAATGCTTATATTTTTGAATTTTTTTATGATAAAAAACATTTTTGAGCAAAATTAATTTAATATATTGGTTTAGTAAATACGTTTAGTTTAATTTTCAAAATATGGTCTCTCAACCGTTCTTTAGTCCATATTAAATATGCAACTGTTTAAACTACTTTGTGCAGAAAATTAAAATAAATGTATATACTGAAACAGTATTTTATTTATTTTGACTATTTTTTTTTACATAAATATTGTAAAATATTATTCCTAACCCGTGTTTTGTTCCATTCTACTTTAAGTTGATAAAGTACACGTTTTCTACCTTACATTATAAAATATTAAATTATAAACACAGCTGTTACTTTATTTTCATTGTTGCAGGAGGCGGCGGCTCATCGTCGGGAAGCCAGCACAGCCCAGGGGGGTACATGCCCCACGTAGGAGGGCACCCGAACCAGCCCCCTCAGACGCCAACCCCCTCGTCCACTCCGGTGAGCGACATGTCGCCGCAACCCCCTCACGGCATGTCCGGCTCTCCCCCTGTCGTATCGTGGGACATGAAGCCGAGTGCACCAGACGCACCATCCCGCCGCGCACCACCCCCACCACCACTCCCCGCACCCCGGCTACATGCCCCAGTACTCGTGGTACCAGGCAGATGCGAACCAAGGACTTCTAACGTGAGTACAATCACTTATCTCTCTTGGGAAATAAAATAGCTATGTCTTAAAAAAATTAAGATTGTTTTTGTTTAATAACATTTTTAACTTTCCAATAAAGTATCTAAATTAAAAAAAAAAATTTGGTAAACAAAAGTTTATTCAAAAATATAACCAAAAACTAAATAGTCCAAAAATTATATCATTGAAGTGAAAAAAAAAGCTTTTTTACTTTTGAAAATAAATGCACATGTATGCGACTTTTGTTGCTAAATAATTAGGATGGATAAATAATCATAAATAAGACGATACATAAATAATAATAAACACTTGGTTTTTGTATATGTATATTTATTCTCAGTTTGTTGTTTGGCTTCCCAACATGTCACTTGAATGAACTCTTATTTCTAAGATATTCATATCTTTTTGGAAATATAACCTTGTTTCAGAAGACAGGAACTAGTCTTAATGAGGCTCAGTGAAAAAAGTTATGGTTTTAAAATTCAAGTATTTATAAAGTTGTGATTTTAATAGCTTCATTTTCATCAGTGTGGTTTCAAACTATAAAAATATTAATAATGTGATGCTGTGTCAGTTACTCAAATGTCAATTAAGCCCTACCATACATTAAAATAATATTTGTTATATCAATGCAATAAAATTAGTAATTAAAAAACAGTGTATTGTATAAATTATTAAAAAATATAATTTATTAACTCAAGATTGTTACAGTATTTTAATAGTATTAATTCACTAGACTCATACAAAACTAGAGCATTCTTCGAAAGAATTTGAGTTTGAATTTCTAAAGCCGTGGGGCGCAACCCTGTCGACAATCGCCCCAGGTGGCGAATTAGCCGTAAAAGTGTGGGCGAATTTGAATTTTCCATCTCTCATAGTAAAATAAACCTTTTCCTGACGGTGTGTACTGGATGTAAACGTATATTTCCTGTATATAATTGGAATAATTCCGTATATGTAATGAGTTCAGATATTCAGCCAAGGTCTTTGCAGATTGTCAGACGAAAAGATTGTAAAATCTTACATTTAATCGTCTTAAATTTTCAATTTGAATGATTGTCATCATTTGCGTCTGAGTTAGTTGTAACTGACTAGTCCAGGTGTACATGCTTTGAATAAACGTGCTAAAAAAGTTTGTGTTGTTTTAAATGTCCAATTGAGCAACCTAATTTCTCAATTTTTACGTGTTTAGGCACATTTCACCATTCATTCGTCACACCTGTGGCGTCATTGAAAAATCTGTTACCCATGTCTCCTAATGGCTGTTCTAGTGACTAGATCTTATAGAGTTTGTAATGTTATTTTGTATTAGCTCTTCACATGTCATATGATTGATATATTCTAGCCGCTTATTGCGTTGATGATTTCCGGCCTTAAAATCTTGTGGAATAAGTTGTGTCTTACAGATAATGACGTGCCTTTGAGGGCTTGTTGAGTCGTCTAACAATCTCTAATCCGTTATATTCATCTCTCTATAGTTATTAATGACTTTGTCCAAGTGTCCAGGAGGATATATTAGCACTATCATCAGTATAAAATAGAAGATAAGAAAACATCAGTTAATTCATGTTAAACGTTATCCCCAACATTCTTGTATAGGATTTGAATTTTGACTTCCCGATGACGTCAACCAAGTCAAACTCTTAACACCTTAGACATCTTAGACGTCGTTGATTGTCCCCATTTATGCTCAAACAAATTCAAATCCAAGGTAAGAGCAAGGGTCTTCAATGTAATGATTTTTTGCTGTGTCTGAATAATCCGTTACTATAGACCCATATGACATATGCTAAGTGGCTTGTTTATTCTTCAGAAGGAAACTTAGACAATTACTGACAGCTTAATGATGAATGCGCTACTCAAGACTGTCATGAATATAACTAAAACAATGCCGGGCATACTTTTTTTAATAACAACTAGGTCGGCGTCTACCTACGATTTATGTTGTTCTCAACATAATGATGAATTCACTCCTCAAAAAGCCACATTTTATAAATACAACCTTTTTCTGACACTTGGCATACACAATCATCCCTAAAATTGAAGCCTGTAAATACTAGAAGACGTTAGTGACGTCCTTTCTAATACATATTTTATTCCCCGAATGCGCATCATTCCTTGCAATGTTAAGGAGTCAGGCTTGACCCCCCAACAAGTCCTCAGTATTGTGAATGTGCATTGAGACTTTTCTGAGCACTCCATTCAGATAGTGTGCCCCTTGATGTCTTTTTGTTTTTAGTTCGTTCATAATATTTCTAGTACTTGCTTTAAGTGACTTTCCTATCTAACTTAGGTGAACAAGATTTACATAGATAGTTTTCACAGACCTATCAAGTCATTTCCCTGGACAAAAGATGGTTGTAAACTAAACTTTCTCGTGACTGAAGCTTGTCCTGCAGTTTCAGAATCCTGCTATTGACGCTATGTTGGTATTTAAGATCTATTTTAGGATGTACTGATAACAAGGCCACACAATACGGTCCTAATGACCTCTCATGACTTGGTTCCTCTCTGATAGTGTACTACTATGGGATACCTTGGGAAAGGCTACAAAGTTTAGTAATTTCAAACTGATTCAAATGGAAGCGAGAAGCCATGCAGCTGAGAAAAGATTATATCATTTAGTAATATATCTGTATTGGGATATTTATGTGTGAGTTAAATGGCACGTTGTTGTTGCTGAATATGCATCAAGTTTCTCTAAAAAAAAAGAGAGAGAGAGAGATAACCCATTATATTTGTCAAGAGAAGTAGGCTAGTGTCTGTGCAAGTTGAGCCTTCTTCTCTAAGTAGAGGTATCATTACGTACTAGTGCAATCCCTACACTCTGGCTTAAATCTCTGTAAGTAGTTTGCAGATATTACTCGTATATTTTAAAGTGATAACTCAAGACTCTTGCACACGATT
>CABFVX010000391.1:292816-306519 GCA_902151425.1 Timema shepardi
CCCGTTTTTTTTAAAGGGAGAACCGAGAACTTTAGCCCCCGTTGTAGGGGGGGGGGGGGGGGGAGGCTCATACATTTCTCGTGAGGGATGCTACAGTACTTGTAAATTATGTTTTATACATTCATATTCTTCTGACAAACTACATGCAAGGGGTTGAAATAATAAACAAAAGCCAGGAAAAGTGTGATAATTATTTCTCCTTGACTAAACGTGATACTGAGAAGGGAGAAACAGTGTACAACAAGAATATTGTGTAACCCTTATGATCCTTATTCACCCCGCTCCCTGAATCAGTAATATGAACAGTTTTCAAAAGGACGATCGACACGCAAAGATATAATAAAATTAATTGATAATTAATTCTCACAAGTCCATAGCAACATTTTCGCCAAACACACTACAGGTCGTTTCTTGCACCGTAGGGACTCTCACTAGGCAAGGCCATGCGACTGTTTTAGGCGCTTACAAGGCGACCTGTGACACTTTGGCTTGAGTTGTGGGGTTGGACATAAATGTATACTTCAAGTAGAATAGCAGTATTTCGGATTTACATATTTGTAGTATTGGACGTTAGTGAGTCACAATGCAATTACGTGGCCTTATGTAGCTATATATATGGCCACGTTAATGCAGTTGGATCCACACTAACGCCCAATAATACATATAGTGGCCTTATATAGGCATATATATTGGAACACGTTAATGCAGTTGGCTCCCATAACGCCCAAAAATACAAATACAAATAATGAAATCTGAATGACTACTTTTCTACTTGAAAAATATATTTCTATTTATTTGAACTTCCAAAATATTTCTAAATTAATTATTATCTGTTCATGCGTACAGACATAATTTCTTAGCTACTATATTTGGTTCACACTAACTTTGATCTATTTTTGGCCAGTTTAAAAGTCAGTAAAAGGTTATTTCGGGCTTATCTGCCTTGCAAATATGTTTTGACAATGTGACAAGACGGATTAGTCTACTTCATACGCCAAAATGAAGAGATGGGTCCAAACTATTTTTTGTAATTTTCCAACTTCTAGAAAATGTTAAAGTTATCGTAAACGGCGCTAACTTCATGTAAAGAAGCAGTTTTAATAGTTCTTGGTAGTAGGCATTGAATTTCCGTGCCAATTTACGACTTCGGGAAATAGTTCTCAAATGTCACAGCACGTGTGTTTTTATTGTAAAAAATGAAATGTTAAAAATACTTCTCATGTTACGGTACTTTAGCTCACATTGTTGCTTGATATGATGGTTAAACGAAGTTTCGACTATTGTTGTTAATTACATTTTTAAGGTGACCGATTAGCGATAACATGTGTCAAAGTCGTTCGTAATTGTGGTCTGAACTTCAGAGCTTTAATGAGATCAGGAGGGGTGGTGAGGGGGATTAATCATTTTGAACAAGTTATTGAGTCCGAAAGAAAAGTCAGTAGATTTTTTACCAGTTAATTATTAAAGTTTAGATTTAAAACACTAAAACTACTGTTTTTTTTCATTTGTTTCAGCGTTTGGCCAGCAGTTTAACGAAGAGAAAATTAAAGTGTATTAGTATTAAAGACTAGAACAAAACTAAAAACTAAACAATAACAGTGGAATGAACTTCTTTCGCTGTTTCTATTTAAAAAAAAGTGTTTTGTATCGGACGATATTTTTATTCGATTGACGTATAAAAAACAATATAGGTACAGTACATACGGAACAATATAAAGTGGACTCAACTATTTGCAGCGACCTGTTTTCGTGTGTTTCAAAGTATTAAAAATATTTCTTAGAACCTTAGCAGACTTATAGAAAAAAATAAAATAAATTTACTATGTTATTGTTTTTTTGTTGGTTCTAGCCCACTTTTGAAATCTTGGTGAAAACACTGTTTGGTTTTTCGTGCATTTATTGTTTTCTCAGATGTTAGTACAAGTTCTGTTTTAATTAACAAAGAAATTGTGTATCAATAACATGTGTTTGTGTATGACATACAGTGTATGTTGAAAAGCGTGTGGGTGTTTGAGAGATGTTGTTTCTGTCCTACCTAACCCTCCATTAAAATAGTGTTTATTATTTGTGATGGTGCTAGTAATAAGTTGGCATTTCAAAATAAATTATTTGAACAAGTATCAACCTTTATTGCACCAATGGGAGGCAACAGGTGTTTAAATAAACGGGGATTGATTCAAAAAATTATTTATGTCAATAAATTAATATTTAAAAGGGAAGTAAATATATTTAAAAAAATACTGGTCCCTACTAATAAATGTTGTTAAATTTATTGATATTATTTGCTGGAAAACATAAGAGATTAAAATGATAATAAATTTGGGAACGATCAAGTTGTTAACATCCTGGGATTCAGCCATCTATTTTAAATAATTAAAGGTAGTTAAATAAAATAATATTATCTAACTTTAATGTTAGAAAATAGGAAATTCAACAGACTGTCAAAATGTTCTATAAACTAGAGGTAAAAATAATCATAGCTCATATTTCTCTAAAATTTTCAGAATATTTTAAAACTAATATTTTGATAATAATGCCAACAACAAACTTGTACGTGCTATAAATCCATGAGTTTCACAAATTGAAACAATAACTGTATTATATCGGAGCTGTTAACTTATGAACGAGTTAAAACGGGAACTAACAAACCCTGTGACTTGCCTGACCTGATTATTTTAAGTAGTCGAGTAATATGAACGAACCAAATTCTCGTGTTCAAAATTATTGTTCTACACATTACTTTTACAATACTAATATAATCTTAAACAAAGTGTTTCCAAATTAAATATTTGTAATCATAGATAAATAATGACTTGTTATATTTATTTAACCATTTTAAACAAACAAATTTGTAAACGTAGATGAAATGAAAGTTTTAATGTAATCTTCAAAATTCATACAATCATAAGGTTGAGAATGCTTGATATTGTTGACATTTGCGCAGAAACATTATTAAGAAACATGAAAAGCGGCAAGGTGGATATTCAACAATGGACTAAGAATATTTTCATAGCCCGTATTTGTTTTCTAACATTATCTATTTATAAATGTATCCGTAGTCCTATCGAAGCTAGGCTAGGGTATGATAATTTTAAGAATTATAAGAGCTTGGCGCATAGCTGGCAGACAACCAAACAAATCTATCGTTAAATGTGGAATAATTGCATTTTCAGTTGTTCACTTCCCTGTACTCATATTTTCTTTATTCATGCTTAGTTCCGTACTGAATTAATGACAAGTCGAGTAGTGCCGTGTGAATGAGCAAATATCATGGCTCCAAGTAATAAAACTATCTTTTATTGTATTCATTTAAAGATAATTCGTTGATTTAAGAATCAGAGCACTCTAAGAATAGATATAAGTATGATAAAGTTAGTGCAGTGTGAATTAAATTTATATTTCCAAAAACTTATATATTTGTTTTGAATACCGGATTTAATTTCAGGTTTTGTATGGGTTTATTCATAACGTTAACACATAGGCCTATACCAATCAGACTGGCCAAAAAATAAAGCATTAATTTATACATATACATCAAGTTTTAATTAATGTTATTTAATATTAACTCCGAATATTACTAAAACACCGTTAAAAAGAATGTACTAGTAAAAAGTTCTTCAAATATTTCGCAGAGGCCACTGTGCTAGTTATTACGTTATTGTTCCTATAATGTTTTCAGCAAAGGTTTACTTACTAAACTACATAGCTACATATACATACCTACCAACGCCACCCCCTTAAGGAATAGGCAAGAAACTGTGCATACAACTCAAAAACAAAAACTCCGTACTTAATTCATCCTCAATAACTTTCTCCACACCTCCCTATCTTTGCATACTTCCTTAGCTTCGCCAAAATTCATATACTGAGTCATACATGCTCTTTTATTCTTCTAACTCTGAATGTCTACTCTTTTTCGCACATTCGTTTACAAAATTTTGCCACGTCTTAAATGGCCTACCCATTCCTTTTAATCCACTCCCTCTACCTTCATATATTTGCTTCGTTACTCGATCCACACTCATCCTCTCAACATGCCCAAACCAACTTAAGACGATTTTTTTTCACATAGGCCTATACAGATAAACGAAATAATGCACAATACACTTTCTTTCTCGCTGCCATACATTTATCAATCAGTTGTTGCAATGCAAATATCTGGTCCATGCAACCCTTAACTGGCATGAAACAACATTGCACACCCCAACTCTTGTACGCAGTTTTTTTGACATACCATCTCAATTAAAACTTTTCTAAAAACTTTGCCTGTGATAATCAACAAACTAATTGCCTGTGCAAGCGCTAATGATGTGGTTCTACTTGTCAACATTAGAATGGTTTCTCTATACTCATTCCTTTTCTACGAACATGCCATCCATTACTGTGGTCCAGAAATGTCGTTGCTAGGAAGCGCCGCTGTGTGTTTGACCGAGTGTGACGTTGAAATTACAGAGCATGCGCACACCATAGTATACATCTTCGGCTTCAACGGTTTCATCCAATTCATTCCGGGCCCTCTTTTCGCTCCGTCAGACGACGTGTTATGGCCCCTGTCAAACTTGAACAAGAAATCTGACGTTGAAGAATGTATTTCACGCAACTCATTAGAAAACGTCCAAAAAACATTGAGACAAAGTAGAATGTGGTATTTCAGACGATAACGGAATAATGTAATTATTATAGTTACAATAGATCCAATTATATGACAGTTTAAAAATATAATTTTCATTTTGAGCTTAATTTCTTTACTTATTGAGTCTTAGGCAAGTCGTTTTTTTCTATATCCTAGTGCCAGTTTTGTGTGAGTATTTAACTTCACAAAGTAAAGTATTTGCAGGATATAAATGATCAGGTGTAGATTTTACAAGCTACAACACATAATTTTTTATTAGAGTTTTTTTTCTTTAAGATTAATCCCACATCAGCACTGCACGAATACATTTTCTCTCGCTATTGGTTAAAACATTCAAGGCCAGTCAAAAACGAAACCGGCTCCATTTTTAAATAATGGATAAAAACTGTGCCATTATATACAACGTGTTGTAAGTATTTGAGAAGTTTCTGTGATGTCATTTCCATTCTAAACTTCTTGTTAATTGGACCTTGAGAATAAAAATTATGTCATTTGATCGTGTGACATGGGTTTTTAAGAAAGGAACATATCTCACGATCGCACAATGTAATGGCCTAGGTCATGTACAGTAACATACAGCTAGCTATACTTTATACCACGGGTCAAGCAAACACCTAAAGAACGTTTGAAATGCATCCCATCTAGAATTATTAATTTTCATATATTTTTTGGAATTTTTTTTTAGTTGAACAAAATAATCAGAAAGGTCAGTCAAGCTGGTAAAGTTAAATTATTGTACCAACCGTAGGATTAGTTTACCAGGAAATTCTAACAAATAATCGCGAAATCTCCCTTTTGATGGCAACATCTTTATTTAAATAAGGAACATATTACATTAAATAACGTAAAAAAAACTATTAGTGTTTATTTATACTTGTGTAAAACAATACTTTGTAATTAAAACGTTCTTAAGGTGGGGTGCTAGTAAGCGTGACTTATGGCAGTATTTTTGAAGATTTATAACATAAACTATTTTTTGGCAAAAAAAATCAAATATTTAGAAAGAAACATACAGTTTAGTTTTCATCACATGCTAATTTCAACAACTGTTCTTGAATATTTGCCAAGGATGTTCTGGAATGCTGTGACATTTTTTCTTTATTTAAAAAGTTTGTCACCAAATGCCGCTATGCTCATCACAGATATTCAAAAAACTATTGAGATTATCATGTGCAGGAAACTAAACTCTATGTTTCTATAGAATAAATATATGATTTATTTTATCCAAAAAATATTTATGCTATAAAAACTGGAAAATTAATGCACTAACCTCACGCTCACTAGCACCCTACCTTAAGACGCACTATACAATCTCTAGTTAAAGTGATGGCTATTGTTTATTCTGTTGATGAACCATATAAATGTTCTACATTAGCAAGATCTCACTCTTATTTATAATTACAAGTAATAGAGGGAATTTTTACATCAATCTCGCGTTCATTTTTAAGGACAATGTGATGACTAATTTATAATTAAACTCTTTTATTCAATAACGGCTTCATAAATCGACAAAGTTACAGTAATTATTGTATTATTCTCCAATAAAATCACTATAATAGTTTATTGTTAACTTACAAAGGGAAATAACTTCGGTGGTTGAATGGTATAAGGCGTCACTCTCGCATTAGAATAGATTTCCGACGATAGGGAGATCAGGGCTCGAATCCCAGTAGGGTGTACTGAGGTTGTTTGGTTCCTAATTGGTGTTATACTCTCCATCCGCGCAAATGCGAGAACGCTTCCTCTAAATTCAACCTTAAAATAAATCCCTGATTCATTAGCGTACTAGTACAAATACGTATATCCAAAACGGGTTGTAAGGTGTGGTGCTGAAATTTGAAATAACGGAAAACCATTCATATTTCCTTTTTAATAATGTAAAACACAATGTGTTTGTTTACTTCACCACATCATGTATATACCTAAATTTTGACCGTCAGAAGTGACAGCTGCTAAACACATGTGTTTGCAGATCATATGGTTCGGCGTAGAGATACATAATTTGGTCTGGTAACTTTTCAAAGTTTTCAGCTGTCAGTCAGCACCAAAGAAGCCATGGGGCTACTGTAGTGTGTTTGTAATTGTGAATTATGGTCAAATGTATTCGGAGGGACAAACATTAATTAACAGTAAGCCATCTCTTTTAACTAATAAAGTTAGTAGAATAATATGGTTGGTTCATTACACTTTGACTTAGATTCTCAAATTAATATATTCACAAGATAGCAATTATTATTATTAGTTTATCTAGAGATTGTATAGTTGATCAATTTCAAAAAGATAGGGGTTAATGTATACAATAAAATAATTGTCTCTAAATTAAAGGCAATTTGTAAAACCTGGACAATTAAGACAACCACCTGAATGCAGCCATCTTGAAATTGAATTGTTGACATAAATATACCCGATACAAGGAGTGTTTTTTTCCCCCATAAGATCCTCCACAAGAAGTATATGAACGTTTTAAAATATGTTTGATATAAACAAGAGTGTGTGTTGTGCAACTAGAATGATTAAAATATCGCACAATATTTTATGTGAACTTCAATTTACCGTGATTTTTTTTGCCTTATCACCAGTTTTGAATTTCTTTGTGAGTGTTCCAAAATTTTTCTTACAGGGTACTTTTATATTGATAAGGCAAAAAATATATATTTCTTGCCATAGTATAAAGTTTTTTCTTTCTCAATATGTTGTTGTATAAATTACAATCCTTTTTTATAATTCCCTCATGGAGAAGAAAATTAATTTATTATTTTTCTGGATAAGCCGACAAGTTAAATTAACCTCACATTAAATTTGCAGCTCATGTCTCAATCATTTATTTTTGTAATCACATAACTACAAAACATAAATTAAATTACTGAGTATTCAAAATATATTTTTTAAATAAAAACAAATATAGAAGAATTAAATAAATAATTCATTAAAAAGAATACATAAAATATATATTTAGAAAGTAAAAACTTACTATGGCGTTATCTAAAATGTTCCACGATCTAATTTACTTTTATGATACAAATATCCATCACAATTGTTTCTAGTGTGTGTTTTTATTTATATGCTTTAATATTCATACTATTATGAAAGGTATTTAAAATATAGAGCACATGTTATCGGTAAAAATAATGTGCAGTTAAAAACCAGTGTATAAATCGTTTTCTTGACAACAGTCACAAATCTGGTTTCAGTGAGATAGTTTTAAGGTAAATTAGATGTTAAACAGTGTTTCCTGTGTAAACATGTAAATCAAGTAAATACAATAATTTAAACAAAATGTATTTATATAAAATCGTAATCGATTTAACGATTTTTATTATTGTTATCAAAAAGTTCTTCTTTTTTTTTGTGAAATGAAACGAAAATAATATACAAAATGCTAAAGATGTGAGTGAAATTTTATTAATTGTGTGTAAGTGATAAATAATGTAAAATATTAGCTGTAATAGCTTGTTGTATATTTGACATAAACCAAGAAATCTGTGGTTCTTCTTTATTTTCCCTTTTATGTAAAATATTAAAAGTAACACTTTCAACAACTCCGAGACGCTTTGTATTTATTGTGTTTTCTAACATTAAAACTCCTCAATATTACCAATAGCAAAGATGATTGTCGATATAAACAATAAGTTAGGTAAGAAAACATAAGAAAAATTAATCTAAAATATAGCGATGAAGGTTTATATTAAAATATATTTTAACAGTTTGAAATGCATAAATTTAGCACGTGCGAGGATTTATGATTTCGAATCCGAATTTGAACCTTTTTAGGATTCTTAATAGGTTCGAAATTATATACTAATATTTACAATATTCGTATAGCATTCAAAATTTCAAATTTAAATAGATCCCAGATTCGAATCCGATGAAATATAATTCAAAATTTTATTCTAAAATTGAAAATTGAAAATATTCAACTTCTTAAATAATTTATACATTATTGGACTCTTAAGATATGAATTTGTGAATCTCGTAATATTTAAAATTTTGTAATTTTTTGGACATGGTTTATTGACCTTTTTTTATTGGACAAAAGTCTACATTCAAATAGTATTTGATATTTCATCATAAGCAAAGCAAAAATTCTGATTCGATTCGAAATTAAAAATGTTGGTATCGCACAGACCTAGCAAAAATGTGTTATTATTGTTATTATAATTAATAACATTATTAACTGTTATCAAATAAATATATTCTTTCAATGAAACCTACATTATATTAACTCCCTGTTTCACCATTATTTTTGGTAGATACTCCATATTATTCGAATATTTTTAACAGCTATATTTTGTCAATCCATTATTTGAGTTAGCAGTATTGTTTTTTTCAATCGTATAGTGCATATGAACTGGAAGAACAAGACATCGATATTCGGTCACCCGTAAGTGTAGACTAATCGCCACCCAGGTGGCACAGAGCGTTGCCCAGGGCACAACAAGGGAGGTTGTCTACACATAACCACAGTGAGATGATAGTGAATATGAAGTGGAGCCTGAGGGAGTCCTAACCTAACTTAAGCCTAATTAACCAAACCCTTAATAGAAAAATCACCAAGGCACCAGACATTAATCGAACTCAGGACCACCAGGCTCGTAGCCAGGTAAACTGACAATTTTACCGCGATACCAATAAAGTATTGGTGAAATGAATTGAATGTGGCCTAAAATATATATTGCTGTAAAGCAGTAGCTAGTTTGCAGATTGGACATTACAGTCATTTGACAGTCAGGTTTCCAGATGCTCTCTTTCAAAATGGCGACCGCGACAGAACAAAAGCAAAACTAATGATCTCGTTCCCCCGAAGCTTGCCATGGTAAAGAGAGTAACCCTTCCACTGGATGCATAATAGCTTTTCCCATGACCACTCTGGTGACAGACAGACAGTCAGAAGCTAACTCACACTGGTTCTTCCTTTTGTGATTTCCCCTTGACCACTTGAACAATCTTTATGCAACTTCTTCGCTCTCATTGGACAATACACTGAAATAAAAATGAATAAGACGTTACTGTCAAAATAGGATATGCATTAGTAGTCTAATAAGAATAAAATACATTTCGAGTATATAAAGGAAACTATTGTCAAAAAAAGGGCTGCTTTGTGAGGATGGTAATGCAAGGAGGCTTATCTCAAAGTTGTAATTTTTTTTAATAAAACAGAGGTAAGGGAAAGTAATTTTCAAAGGTTTATGATTTTTATTAAAGGCCTTTACTGGTTATATAAATTCTGTTTATTATATATTTTGATATGAGTGTCATGGTCGGTAATTTTAACCTCCTAAAGAACACTTTTTTTTCTTTCAAATTCAAGTTTTTCCGAATATACCTAGTTAACTTTCCTATATAGTTTAAGCTAAGTTTTATTTTTACAAGACATTCAATGCAAACACATATAAATAAGTAGCATGTATTAGGAATAAACATACATCTATATTAATAAAATGCCTGTCCGTCATGAGCATTGTGTGATATCTACCGCACGCAGAGGGCTGAAATTTTAAAATTATAATTAGAATGGTCTTAATTAATTGATAATAGAAAAATTAAGAAATATTAATTCCGTGAAAAAGCTTAATTAGGCCTACTATATTTCATATAATTGTGCGATGCGGGCTACCCTTTTTACCATTTTAGGCCCTTAGCCTTCTTAAAAATGATTTAAAAAAATAGATCTAATCAAAAAGGACAGCAAGACCGAAAGAGAAAATTTGCAAAAAATGTCCAAAAATGACCAAAATGGCACAATTGAGCAAAAATGATTGTAAAAAAAAGTCCAAAAAGTGAACTTTTAAAAATAAAAAGGGTTTAAAAGAGATAAAATAAATAAAAATGATAAAAAAATTAAAATTACACAGAAGGGTGAAAAGTTTAACGGGGTGAAAAGAGAAAGTGGGGTAGAAAGGGTAAAGAGGGTAAAAAGGGATTTTTAAAAGGTTAATGAGGGTAATAAAGGGCAAAAGATGTAAAAGGTCCAAATTGGGTCAAATTATTTAAAAAGGTAAACGGAGTAAGAAAAGGTAAATTTGGTCAATATGTTGAACAGTATGTGTACGGTAAAAATAATGTTAAAACACTTTTGATTGAATCTAGCTACAACTTTTTAACAACCCATTATTTATGCTGCGACACTCTTCTTTCCTTTTCCACTAGCGCCAAAAGGCAAGAGTTAAAAGTATTGTGTATAGAAAAGTTATAACTTAATCTTCAACATAAATGTCAGTTTTTAAAACATTTTCAGATTATATCTATATTTTGTCATTGTGTTTTTATCAGCCTACTTTCGCGTTTTGTATCACAATCAAAACTAATAAAGGATTAATATTTAACCATAATTTAATATTTTGTTACTTTCCCCTGTGGCTTATATTATATACCAAAAATAACAAGGGTACTTTATATATAGATTTCCCGCTCGAAGAACAGATAGGCACCAGCTAATATTTTGATAATTTTACATTCAACAAAAATGCTACAAAATACATATTTTAAAGTTTTCGTGATGATTGTTTTCTATACTAGATTTATCAGTAACTACCTGTAGGGAGGATGAAAACACCCACCAGTGAATTCTACCAGATTTCGCATAATCAGAATACCATCCTCACGGCGAGCCAAGACCAAATCTAGTAAACTATACTGTAAAGGTGCGTATTCACTTGAGCATTTTACTTCGAACGAACAGACAAGCCGAACACCCCGAACTAGCTCGAACAAATGCTACGTCCGAATTCTCCGAACATTCGGACCGTTTGTTGGCGCTCGACTTATTCCCGCTAATTCTGACGCGAACAGGACGAGCACTGGAGCTAATTCTTAAAATGGATTTGATAGTGGTAGCAGGTTCTTTTATTATTATTTATCACCGCGTCTTATTACCCGTTCGGGTTATACGCTTTAAGTACCAATTACGCTAAATGGATTAGGAATTTGGAAGGTTGAGTTAGAAGAAGTGAGCCCGAATTTGCGTGGAGGGAGAGTGGAAACCATTTAGGAAAAACCTCCCCCAGTTCACCCGACCGAGATTTGAACCTCGATCTCCCCGTCCTCAGCAGTCGAGCTCAACACGACTAGCGCGTTAGCCAACTACGCCACCGAGGCGGGTAGCAGGTTCTTTATTTGTGCTCACTATTATTCTGTCTACAATCCACATTCAGTTTTAATTTAAACAAAAAAAAAGTGTTGGCTTACCTCTGCCAGAACCAACACTTTTCTTCCCCTTCCCCTTTTCAGCCGGAATCTAGCGAGCATTCTATCTATTTTCTTAACTTCTTTAGCAGAACATACAAACAGTTTCGTGATATTTTCCCACAAATCGTGTTTTTTTTTTAATTTTTATTGATATAAAGGTTATTTTGAGAGTTCCAGAGCACCGGGTTTTCTTCATAGATATCTACTAACCTCATACATTCTTCTGCGGCCCACTCCATCGCAGCAAACACTCCGAACAAGTGCGAAAACATGTATCCACTGAGCAAAGGCGAACAACTGACTTCCTTTGAGCATTCTCAAAAACGGATAGTTGTTCGATAACGTTCGGCTCGTTCGGTTCCGTTTGGTGCGTGTTCTCGGACAGGTATTCACTTGATAATTTTACTCCAAACGAACAGAACGAACCAAACGCGCACCAACGAATGCTCAGATGAATACGCACCTTAAGACGGCCATGGATTAGCAACAGGGGTGGTTCAAGGGGGCGCTAAACAAGGCTAAACCTAACCTAACGTAGCCTGGGCGTGATGTGAAAATAATACCCAAATCTAACATAACCTAGGCGTGATAGTGGAGTTACAATCGTTCACTTTTTGATAATAACATGCAATTTACATATTAGTATAATTTTATGGGGAGTAAATTAGAACTTAGTGCCGTTCTCAAAAGGTTATTTTACATTTGCCGTCATGAAAAAATGGCACTTAAAAACAGTTTCTTTTGGCCTTTATAACGTAAATCTTTTATATTTTCAAAGTGTTTGTTAAACTTATAATAATAAATGGAAGATAGCATTGTATACAAAATAATGTTAGGTTTGGAAATTATTTTCATATTTTTCCATAGTCCAATCGCCATGGGAAATGTGGTAACTGACAGCTAACAGAAGATTTAAAGAACAGTCAAAAGAATAAAAAAAGAATAAATTGATTCTATTTGTCAACGTTTTAACTGCCAAAAGTGACAAATTAATACACAGTCTTGCAGATCATTTGTTTGTTTTTTCGAATGGATACATGAGAGTAGATCTGGTAGCTTTTACTAGCTGTCAGCTATATCCACTCCTATGGCAAATGGACTATATTACCCACCGGTTACATAGAGGACGCCAAAAAGCAATCCCGCCCGGGCACACAATTTACCTCGGGCTGCCCCTGATTAGCAAGTCCCCTCTGTAATGGATACTAATAATATAAACAGTACAGTTAACCCACTTCGGTGGCCGCATGGCCTAAAGCGCAACTCTCGCAGTAGACTAGACTGCCGATGATGGGGAGATCGCGCTTCGAATCTTGACCTGGTGTATTGAGGCTATTTTTTCCTAAATGGTTTTTCACGAGACTCTAGATACACTTACTCTAAAAATAACCTTCCTAATCCCAATAACCATCAACGTAATTAGTACATAAGTGGAAATCAAGCCCCGACCTTCCTGTCATTGGTGAACCATACTAGGCGAGACGGACACCTTGGTCCACGTAACCACTGGTTATGGTAAAATAGTATAAATAAAAACATTATTTAATGTCATCGCGTGTTACTACCCATTCAGACAATTGGCATATAAACTAATTACTCTGATTTGTCAAGGATAAGGAAGGTTGAATTTAAAGGAATTGTACACGCATTTGTATGGAAAAAGATAGCACTGAAGGCCATTTTGAAAAAACCACCCTTGGAACATCTTAACCTGGACTCAAACCCTGAACACCTCCCTATCATCGGTACAGTCTATTGAGTTATTTAGACAACATTTACTAAATTATTATTATTATTAACACCACGTCTTACTACCAGTTCGGGTTATACGCACTTACGCTAATGTGTAATGGTAGGGTGATTGTGAGATGAACTGGAGGACCTA
>CABFVX010000392.1:6874-29890 GCA_902151425.1 Timema shepardi
CAGTTGTTGTTATTGTTATTATTATTATTAGCACCGCGTCTTACTACCCGTTCGGGTTATACGCACTTACGCTAATGTGTAATGGTAGGGTGATTGTGATATGAAATTGAGGACCTACAGTTTAACGTGGAATCCGAACCACGGTGGAGGCCTGGCATTCTTCACATTCACAATATGTCTTGTCAGAGGTGAAGGAAGGGTTTGGTAATCAGATAAATCTTTGCCGGGACCGAGGATTGAACTCCGGCCGCTAGCATAGAAGTCTGACACCTTACCCATAGACCACCAGGTCACCTACATTTAATTATTCCCAACCAAACTTGAACAGCGAATGTGCTGCTACAGCGCTTGAGTTGTTATTTCAGAGTACCCTTGCCATTACTGGACACGACCTCAGCCGTGGTTCGAATCCTTGTTAATAAGCTTCATATAGAACTTAATATGTTCTTTGTTGTTGCACAGTCAATAATCCAGATGACTCAGGCAGACTCAAAACCAAAATAATACCTATTTACTCCAAGGCATTAGAAACTCGAAAGTTCATTACCGGACTTACAAAAATACACCGCCTCTCCCTATCTTGAGCTAGTGCTATCCAGTATACTTAATTACATCCTATTCCTATCTTGAGCTAGTTCTATTCAGTCCACCTCATTACACTCTAGTCCTATCTTGAGCTAGTGTTATTCAGTCCACCTCATTACACCATATATCTTACGAGACTATTCTAATGTTATCTTTCTAATAGTCTCTCAACATCGGACCTAGCAGTCAATACCCTGAACACAGTTTTAGATTCTTTCAATCGAACTGCATGTCTGCCAACAATAATCTGGGAGACTTTTTTATATTAATAATCTCTTGGGATGAGTGTATGGTATGTAACTCATCATTATATAGTGTCCTTCACTAAACAGTATCTTATTAAATTGTGAAAAGATACGTAGACTATTAACGGTGGTGAGACTTTGCAGGAACAATTCTACCTTCAACCATATTTTACAACTATAAGACGGTGGATGTCCACAAATCTTGACTTTAGTAGGAAATATCATAATGCTACTTTTAAATACCAGTTGATACGGTTGTGGTTGTCTACACCCATCTTTAAAACTTTTGCAAAAAATATAAATATGCTAACATTCCATTATTGTTATTTATTATTATTTTAATTTACACCCGATCCATTTAAAAAAGAACTGTCATTGATGATACGACCAAATATACTCCCCTTAATAAAATCAATTCTGAGCTTTGGTATGAACAGAAATTAAATGTTCTAACGATATTCTTTATATTCTAAATAAAATTGGAAATAAAAAATCGCTGAGAATGTTGTAATTTTGTGTGTTAAAACAAATAATAGTGTTCTAGTAGAAAAATAATAATAAAGTTTATCATGAATCACAGGGATGCACTTCCAGACATTTCCAAATGAGGACTAAATTAAACCAACAATTACAACAATATGCGATGGTGGGTTTTTAACTTCTGTATGGATGAATGTGACGTTTTTATCTGTAGTTGAGTCCAAAGTTAGTTGAAATTAAAAGAAAAAAATTGTTTCACTTCCCTTTATGATGATAGCATCTGATCCTCAGGTAAAAAAAAAATCATTTAGGCTTATTTTTTTTGAATTTGAGGTTTTGTGGTTACTTAAAGATTTTTGAACTCATCTTCTCAGTTACATTCCCATTACAAAAAAAAAATAGTGAGTGTATCCTTTTAATATGGTATAAATAACATTGAAAAGACGAATGACGTCAGCATGTCATTTTAATTCGACGCCACGAACGAGAGTCCTTTCATAAACGGAGTAGTTTCATTGAGTCCTTTCAAACTAGTAGCCAATGAGAGTCACGTTCATTAGCAATGTCTCAAAACGCATTTATCTCTAAACAGAATAATTAAAACTTTCCAGATCATAAGATATTGAGAAAAATCATCCAAAAATATCCATGTAGGTCTGGGTTTGACTACCATTAACTTAAACTTAAAAATAAGACCCCTCTAAGAACAATCGGAGAAAACATATTACATCACATATATAATTAAATAAATTTACATTTGCAACTAAATAATTAAATATGTATAGTAGATATTAAAAAGGGCATCTTTGTATTCCAACTGGTTTATTTTTAAATAAAATATAATAGTAAAAAAATGAGCATAAAAGATAATACATAGATATGAACGCAACGTGTTGTTTAGAGTTTTGAAAATATATTCCTTACTTAGAAATGGCTAAGGCTCTAACTTACAAAGATAAATTAAATTAATTATATAAAGATATGTGGGGAAAACTTACTTTAGTGACATAGGAATCAAATAACAATAGCAAAAAATACAAGCCTAACATTAAAAAGGAAGTTTCTCTGATGGGTCACCCAAACATAAATACACACTAAACGAAGACAAGCTTTTAAACAAAGAATAATTTCTCCGATCAACCCTAACAATAACAAACAGAACCATTAATGGTATTTTAGTAACTCAATCGCTATACTGTTTGAAACAAAGTAACTATATTTATTTTAAAATGTATAGAGACGAGGAACTGTTATAATTTAAATGCGCTCGAGTCTTCGTCAGAGCACAATTATTCCTTATGACGAAAAGACCGAAAGTGTATTACAACGAAAGTTGTCTGATAAATTATTTCACCAAATCGGTGTGCTAGTGTCAAATGTTTTAAGAATAGGTTTCATACATTTGCTTTCAGGCAAGGAAATGAAAGAAAACTCATACTTAATTAAGTAGTTATTATTTTAATCAATATTCACCTAAACCTAATATTATTATTATTAGCACCGCGTCTTACTACCCGTTCGGGTTATACGCACTTACGCTAATGTGTAATGGTAGGGTGATTGTAAAATGAAGGACCTACAGTTTAACGTGGAATCCGAACCACGGTGGAGGCCTGGCATTACCCACATTCACAAGTTGTGATTAATACACATCTTGTCAGAGGTGAAGGAAGGGTTTGGAAATCAGATACGTCTGTGCTGGGACCGGGGATTGAACCCCGGCCGCCAGCATAGAAGTCTGACACTTTACCCCTAGACCGCCAGGTCACTTAAACCTAATAGACTAATGTTTAAAGTACATTAACACTTTGGTGTAATAGATTATTCCTAATCTATGATTAATTCCATCCCAAAGCCTATATATCTGGGGCTATAAACAAAAGATAAAAAGTAGCTTATACTTAAAATTATTTAAGGAAAGTATTGATTATTTATATTGGTATTAACAAAAAGGGCCAACTTAATCATAAATTAATTAATAGTGCTTTATGCTCAAATTGTAAAAAGCCACAATATTCTACAGAGGCACAACAATACTGCATTGTTAGTTAACCTAAAACAACGATCCACAGATACACAACAATACTACCTGCATCAATCTAGAACAATTCTCTATAGATACACAGCAAGATGCTATTGCCATTTGATAGCTTTGTTCCCAGTGTGAATTTGCCGTTAAGAAGCCATTATTTATTCTATTTATTTGTACTAAACTTGAAATATATATATATATATATATATATATTAAATTTCAGGCATCCCTTGAGCCAAAATAAGCTAACCAAGTTATTATTATTATTATTATCACCGCGTCTTACTACCCGTTCGGGTTATACGCACTTACGCTAATGTGTAATGGTAGGGTGATTGTGAGACGAAATGAAGGACCTACAGTTTAACGTGGAATCCGAACCACGGTGGAGGCCTGGCATTCCCCACATTCACAAGATGTCTTGTCAGAGGTGAAGGAAGGGTTTGGTAATCAATTAAATCTTTGCCGGGACCGAGGATTGAACCCCGGCCGCCAGCATAGAAGTCTGACACCTTACCCCTAGACCACCAGGTCACCAACCAAGTTATTAAATATTAACTTGAATCTTGATGTAGTTGGTTTCAAAACTTTATATCAAAGTATGTTACCAACACAGTTCAATTCTCGCAGATTGAGTATTTTATAAAATACGAACATATTTTTTTCGACCAGAATTGAAAACATTCTACCATTTTAACAGTGTTATTTTTAGTTATTTATAATATCTATCAAAAACTACAGCTGTACATCAAATGATTCAAAGTATGAATAATTAAACGTATCATCTAGTAACTTCTCTATCCGCCAAATTAAGAAATTTCTTAAAAAAATGTGACAGGATAATATCAGTTTTACAAACTCATTATACTTAGAAGCCGAGTGGGAGGGGGTGGGGGAAGCAAATGACGCCATCATATATTTTTATAACAAACATTTCAAAGCTATTTAATTTTATCACGAATCACATTTACAGCGGAAACTGTAAAATATGCAAACTATTTAATTCATCTTGAAAACAATAAGTACAAAATACGGTGTTTGAAGTGGGATTTATTTTAGTCCCGCTTCAGAAACCGGTGCTAAAAAACGTAATTATTTAATTTCGGCAAACCGAACAATGACTACTTTTGGGTAAACAATCTTATTACAATCCTATTCAGGTTGAGAAACTAAGAGGGGAAGAGGGAACACTCCTGTTTACTTTAAATTTAATTTATTGCTCTTGATTTTTTTTTTTTTTTAGAAACAAGGAGATAAGCAATGAGTTGACGTGTTTCGTAAACATGTTTTGTCATAAGTACGGCAGGATTGTAACCTCAATACAATAGTACCCACGGTAGCATCCCTGTGCTGGCAACACAAAAACATCTATAAGCACGCTATCTTAAATTAGTGTTTGGAATATATTCAAGAGATTAGTGCTATTCGACAATCAAGATGCAACAATTCAAGATGCAACAATTCAAGATCCGCGTGTCTCTACTCTGCATCGTATATTGTGTTGTAAGTGGATCTCAGGGTAATATTTACTAGATTTAATTTTACCCGCATCTGTGTTCACGTGGTCTGGTGTGTCACACTCGTGTAGAACCGGGTCGCTGGTGACGGGAAGGCCGGGGTTGGAATACTGGTCGGGTGTACTAAAGTAGTTCTTTCCTCTTCTTCTTCTTCTTCTAAATAACTTCTCACTCTCCGTCCATCCAAATACGGTCACATTTCTTCTAAAAATGATGTATTCCTCATTCCTACTCCACTATCGTAATTACCAAACCCTTCCTTCATCTCTGACAAGACATCTTGTGAATGTGGGGAATGCCAGGCCTCCACCGTGGTTCGGATTTCACGTTAAACTGTAGGTCCTCCATTTCATCTCACAATCACCCTACCATTACACATTAGCGTAAGTGCGTATAACCCGAACGGGTAGTAAGACGCGGTGCTAATAATAATAATAATAATAATAATAATAATAATAATAATAATAATGTTGGTAGAAAAAAAAGTTTTCCCATAAAAACCGCAAAAACACTAGCCTTTTTTTTGCTCCCATCCTGTTCCATTATTCTTCAAGAAACCATGTTCACGCATAGAAGGAAATAGGGGTGTACGAAGCTTTAAAATTTCAACTTGGCTTCGAAACAAATTCCGGTTTTGCCAGTAAAAAATAGTTACAGCTAAGATACTCCATTTATGTTTAATTACCGCCATTCGGAACTGCTTTTTACATTACAAATTAATATTCATGCCGAGAAAATATGAGGAAATTGAATTTCATTTTGCGATAGTAACTTTATTTGTCGGAGTAACACGAAGTATTACAAACAATTGTGTAATGAAAATTTTTACAACTAATTTTAGTGTGTAAAGTGATATAAACCAAAAATAATTTTTTTTAAACATAAAACAACTAAAAGAAAATATTCGAACCTCGATTCGGTTTCAAGAATATTTCATATATTTGATTCGAGTTCGCTTCGAATTTAAAAAGTGGACTTCGCACAACCCTAGAAAGAAATATCATCATAGTTTTTTTTTTAATAGAATCTATTGTCAAAGCAGAACATCTCCAAAAGTCGGAATAACTAAACGGTTATTGTTTCAAAGATTTAACATAGCTGTGACCCACCTGAAATACCCTCGTGCTTCACAGTTTGAAAACCTAATTCTAAGGTGTAGGAATCAAGGTTGTGTTAGTGCCACCACCTTTAAGCCATTAATATTATTTTTAAAACCTTTTATTTTTATTTTGAACTTAAAACCAAAAAGATGGTTACATTGTAAAGGGTCTCGAGCTCACAGTATAATATATTGTCTGGGGCATCGAGGTTCGAAACTCGGTTTAGGTGCGCTGGGATGGTTTTCCCACATTTAGTTTTATCAGTTTTGTTATGCCATCCCATATCGCCACAAATTTAGGCACCTTTTATCCAGGTTCCCCTTTTATTTTGTACTCATTAGAATACCCCTTTAACAACCTCAGTGTTTAACGTAGTGATTCTAAAAATAAAGACCTAACACAAGAAAGCACTTAACCAAAATCATACACATAAGCTATAAATTCACACGAGAAAAAAAATAGTAAAATAATTATTATTTTGATAGTTTTATTTAGGTTCCCGGTAACCAACCCTAACTACAACACTACTGCGGCACCCCAGGGAGTTACATGGTTAGAACGGACCCCGAGTGGTGGGGGTTGGAATGGCCGGTTCGTGGGGAGTGAGGTTTGAGAATAAGTCCAATAATGTATGTTTATTAACCTATTCAGATGACTAAACTACCACATAGGCACAGTAGCCCCATGACTTCTTTGGTGCTGCCTGACAGCTTTAAAAAGTTACCAGACTAAATTACGTATCCCTACGCCGAACCAGATGATCTGCAAACACACGTGTTTAGCAGCTGTCACTTCTAACAGTCAACATTTAGGTATATACCTAAATGTTGACTGTCAGAAGTCAGCTGTGAGCTGTCAGTACAGCACCAAAGAAGCCACGGGGCTACTGTAACCAGGTAGATCTCCCGTGATGAGGGAGGAGGCACGAAAGTGGGACTCGCAAAACTTCCTCTAGACCCGCGATCGACCCTCCGATGGGGGAACCACCAGATCACATTTTACTCCCTCCCCGTGGTTTAGTCAGTCGTTGCTAGATGCCAACTCTCATACACCAGCATGGCTTCTCTCCAACTGGGGTGAAGCTCCGCCCCTATTTTTTAATCAGTATTATTATTAGTATTATTATTATTATTATCGGCACCGCATCTTACTACCCGTTCGGGTTGCACGCACTTACGCTAATGTGCAATAGTAGGGTGATTGTGAGATGAAATGAAGGACCTACAGTTTAACGTGGAATCCGAACCACGGTGGAGGCCTGGCATTCCCCACATTCACAAGATGTCTTGTCAGAGGTGAAGGAAGGGTTTGGTAATCGGATAAATCTTTCCCGGGACCGAGGATTGAACCCCGGCCGCCAGCATAGAAGTCTGACACCTTACCCTTAGACCGCCAGGTCACCGACTACTTTTTAATCAACCAATTACTAAACAAGGTGTTATTACTATTACTTAAACTTGCTGATCTCGATGTGTCCAACAAGCCAGGAAGGTCCATCGGTCCCACCGTGTTCGCTCGTCAACAGGATACAATCTATATGAAATATATGCTATTCTCAGCAGGATGGCAACCCAAAATAATTATGCTCTTACAGAGGATAAAAAAAAGAAATAATAGCTTACAATTTATTTGGATAGAATATAATTACAAATACTCTTATATACGCGTAGGTCTATATATGATAAAATAAACACCAAATTAAAGTATATAACCCCTTTTATTATAATTCTAGGTGTATACATAAAATAAAAGACTAATACAATTAAGTAAAGTAGTATGCAATTAATTAATTATTGATAAACGTAAAGGGTGACCTGGCGGTCTAGGGGCAAGGTGTCAGACTTCTGTGCTGGGGGTCCGGGGTTCAATCCTCGGGTCCCAGCACAGATTTATCTGATTACAAAACCCTTCCTTCACCTCTGACAAGACATCTTGTGAATGTGGGGAATGCCAGGCCTCCACCGTGGTTCGGATTCCACGTTAAACTGTAGGTCCTTCATTTCATCTCACAATCACCCTACTATTGCACATTAGCGTAAGTGCGTATAACCCGAACGGGTAGTAAGACGCGGTGCTAATAATAATAATAATAATAAACGTAAAATAGTGTCAGCCCAGCATTTAGGAGAGAAAAAACTCCCAGGACACCCAAGCTGGATTAAGATCCTGAAATCCCCATCACCGTCAAACCATACTAGATGAGCCTGACATCTAGACCACGTACCCACCGATGCGGGTGCTAAAGGATGCTTCCATTTTGAAATATTACCTTATTGCTTCAGGGTTCTGATTCAACAAAGAACGCAACTATATTCTGTAAATATCCTCAGCTACTAAAAAAAAACTAAGTGCAGCTTTTAAATTTTTACCTGACCAGGTTTACACCCTTAATGAACCTAAACTATGAACAAAAGTTAATGGGAATTCATAATCGAAATATGCGTTCATATTGTCACCCGGGGATCGTTCTACTGACTGTTTTTATCCACCGACATTTCTTGTAGCACATTGGATTTCTACTTTTGTCAGTGAACTTAGGCCGCCAATGTGACCTGCCCTCTGCCTCCTCCTTCAGCTCCCAGAATTGTCTCATTTCCTCAAATCAAGTCATCTAATATTTGAATCTGACTTCTTCCTAAGCTCTTCTTTCCCTCAGCCTTACCTCCCATGACGTCGTGCAGAAGACAGCTCTCCATAAAGAATGTGTCTGATAAAGTGTGCACTGTACCGATAATACATCCAAAATGGTCCACACACAATTCTTAGGACTTGTTCATTTGTCACCCTGTCTGTCCACCTGATCTTCTCAAGTATTCTCCAGCACCACATTTCAAAGTTCTCAGAGCATTTATTTTCCATCTTCCTAACAGCACAAGTTTCTGCTCCATACAGTGCGATTTTCAAAATGTATACATGTTTAGGAGGGATTTAGTTTACTTTTTGATATTCATGGTAATATTTTAGTTTGATTTTTTTTATATAATCTAATAGCCATTTAAGCTATGAGGATCGTCTAAGAGTTAAAGGGGGTGGAATAGAATGCAAGCTAAGATAATATTTTGTAACAAAAACCTTTTGGCTAAAATAAAGAAAATATTGCTTCAGTATTATTTTAATTTGCTACACAAAGTGGTTATCAGCAGTTGAATACTTGTCATTGGCATTGCGGAAATTAACATGGACTTTTTATTTTCATTTAAAAAGTTTCTTGTCAAATGCTACTCCGTTCATGACTAATACTCAAGAACTGTTGAGATTAAAATAAAACTAAACTTATCTGAATAAATATTTTATTTATTTTGGTTCAAGACCTTTATCGTTATAAGGAAAAAACCTGCAAAGATACTTGCCTTTATTTGTGTATCCTACCAACCCAACTTTAGATGCATATAAATTATAAAAAGCATTGTATTTACACTGTCTAATATTAACTTTATTCCAAATTTTTCTTTCTATCTTACATTAGTTGAAAGAAAACCTTATATGTATATTGGGTATTTCTACAAAAGCTGTCAAATGAGAAAAGATATACAAATATAAAACCGTTAACTTTCTGTTTTGGTTGCTATTGCCAGAAACAAAGTATAGTAATAGCATGACAAGTTTATTTTTAAATGTATATCTCGAGTCACCAACCACAAATAGTTACGACATTGTTGTGTATTTACTTTGCAGGGAACGACTTATGGCGACCCGACCACGGACTTGTCTACCTTTCCAATAGAGACTACCACTCTACTATATTCAACAGACACAGATCCTCCCATTGTAACACAAAAGGGAGGAATAGATACTATTGTAACTACAGGAGAAGATACGACAGTGGTCACAGCTGATGTAGAGGAAACCACGATAACATCAAATAAAGGAGAAGTAACTACTTCGTCCTCGTCCAACGAAGTTTCGTCTTCGGCAACTACCAAGAAGGCATCAACCTCACCAACTGCCTCCAGTGAAAGCGTTACTAACGATGATTCTACAAATGCAACCTCTACGGCTGGTGTCACTTCTCAGACAGCTGTAGCATCCAGTGAGACTTTCACAGATGAACCAGCTTCCGGTGTCACTTATCGAACAACTATAGCCCCTGATGAGCCTTCTACAAATGCACCAACTTCGGCTAGTATCACGTCTCAAACACCTGTAGCTTCCAGCGTGCCTTCTACAATTTTAGCATCTTCTGGTGTCACTTCTCAAACAAATGTAGCTTCCGATGAGCCTTCCACAAATTCTGCCACTTCCGGTGTCACTCCTCAAACAACTGTAGCTTCCAGCGTGCCTTCCACAATTTTAGCATCTTCTGGTGTCACTTCTCAAACAAATGTAGCTTCCGATGAGCCTTCCACGAATGCAGCCGTTTCCGGTGTAACTTCTAAAACAAGTGTAGCCTCCAGTGTGCCTTCTACAAATGCAGCAGCTGTCAGTGATATTTCTACAACAGCAGTTCCTGGGTCTGTGTCCACAACCTCAACTTCGACGACAGCCAACCTCAGTCCAACAGTTGGTCCAGCTTTGTTCGAGTGCTCTGAGCCCGGCAAATATCCGGAAACTACCGACTGCACGAAATTCCATGTGTGTAAGAAACGGCGACATTCTTTGTGGCATAGTGAGCTTCAATGTCCAGAGAATAAGGGCTACAGCTCCCTCAAGAGATCTTGTGTTCCACTTTTGATATCTAACTGTCATGTTAACAGCATAAGTGAATGGAGAGAAAAGTTAATAGAGTTAAGAAATTCGAGGAAATTGCTGAGAAAAAGTCACACAAAGAGGTATGAACAATCTGAAGAAAAACGTTCATAAAATATTCATTGTAAATAACAATTTCATTTGACTAGTGAAAAACTCAAAACTGTAACTCATTTATTTAAAATTAAATAATCTTTACTTAAATATTTCATCCCAAACTACAGTATTAACACAATAAGAAAAGCATTTTAATATTACAAACTTGTTTGGCATTATAACATTAATAACATTGTACTGTATTTAAATTGATCATTACTTGACTTATTAATATATGAAAATGATTTAGTAAAGTTTGTAAATTTCAAGCATTGTTCTTCCTAGCGTATTCCTACTATGGTAAACATAATTCCTTTGCCCATGAATTGGTTAAATATTTCACGCGTTAATTTATAACAGGTTGGTTTAGAAAGTAACTAGTTTTAAACGGAATCCGTAATGAACGTCGTCAATTAAACTTTGGAATAACTACATATATCATTTTAGATCTATTGATTTCTTTAAATAGTAAACATATGCAATAGGTTAAACAATTTCAATTTAAAAAGGTAAAAAATCTTTCGGAGAAAAGCTAAGTTTATATTTAAACTCGTAAACAAATATAGCTGTTATTTTAGCATAGCGTTTACTTCCCGCTCAAGCTATACGTATGTGTACTAACTGCGCTAGTGTGTTAAGGATGAAAAAGGCTGGATTTGAAGGAAGTGTACTCGCACTTGCATGGACGGAGAATGTATAATCATTAAAGACAACACCAGCCTCAGTACACCCAACCAAGATGCAAACCCCAATCTCCCCATCATCGTCAGTTTAGTCTCTTACGAGAATTACGCTTAACTGTGGATTAACAAGCTAGCCGAAAAACTAGCGCGGAACAGAAACGTAGTCACGCGACGAGCTCTAAGCCAATCACAAGATTTCCGTCTTATCTGTTGGAGCTGTCCCGCTGAAGATCATCTCATCTCTACTTCGTCCGCTCTACACGAGATGATCGGCACAGGAGAACCAATTAAATCTCAAAAACAACTATCTCATATCAATGCGCATGCGCTTTACAGCTAGAAGCTAGCAGACAATTTTGTTGGCCTTTGTGAGGAGATTTGAAATAACCCGTTAATGTAAAACGTGTGTATCGATATATTGGATTGTGCCACGACACAGAGTTATAGTTTGTAAACACCCATCGGGAGAACATTCTAAGATACATGTTTATCTACAAAAAATATATATTGATAATCAGCTGTTTTAAGTTAGCGTTACAATGAATTATGGGTCAACATACAGCGCGTGAATTCCTGCGCAACTCAAACAGATTTGGTTCTCTATTTTCAGCGAAAGTGTGAATCAAACTTTAAACCAAGCGTCGGCCAACTTTTTGAGCCCCGATAGATTTATTGTCTTGCCATAGTTCCCGCGACCCTACAGTGTTTCTCCACTCTATTTTTGATTCTTATTATTTGTTTATACATAATATATTTATTCCTTAAAAGCAACCTACCTCAAATATTTATGATCCTACCTTTATAGAATTTTTTTTTTATTTTCTTATAATATTAATTATTACATAAGCGTGTAGCCCGATGCTAATTTTTTTTTGTGTCAAGGTTGTCCTTTAATTTAATGACAACTTTTTCTCTTCATTTAAAAAGTTTCTCAATTAATGACGCTATGCTCATGACAGATGTTTAACAACTGTTGATATCACCAAGTGAAGAAAATTAAAATTTATATTTATACTGGAGCTATATTTATTTATTTTTACCAAGAAATTATTTAGCTGTAAAAACTGCAAAAATTACTGAACTTTTCTCGCGTTCCCTACAACCACACCTTAATGATGGGAAGAGATGGAAATGACAAGTGTACCACAGATATTTCATCATCTTTGTTTTTTACGAGAAAAATATATGAACATTCATTTGTGAAGCGATTTTTTCATAAATTTTATTTTTATTTTAAAATGCATAATCTACTGTTTCTTAATTGTGTCGAATGTTGTAGTTTTAGTGACATATTGCACTCCTATCACAAATATAGGATGAACATAACCATACACTCCCACCACACCTATTGGATAAGATCAGATTCAGCGAAACAATAGATAGCCGATCATATCCGCTTATGGCACTTTTAATGGTGAAGGCGGAGAATATCTGATCATTTATTAGCCATAAAATGAAAAATATTTTGACATTTTATATTCTACTAATTTTCAAGCCAGTACTTGACTAGGTTTGACAGGAATATTATGATCAACAGTAACCAAATAAATTATTTAAAATAGGGTTCTATGGAGAGCTAACTATATGTTTAATTTAATTTTAATCATTAAATTTTGAATTATGTTTCTTAGTGCTGACATAACACAAACTTTTTATAAATTGTATTTCAAAACCAACTTGATAGAATTTTGTGTGCACCACGTCTTACTATATGCATGGAATATCCGTATGTTAGATAAATTTTTAAATGGCACAAGCCAATTTTCTGATTTAATACGAACAAGAAGTGAAGTGTGGCCCTCTGTGAATGTGAAGCATGAACTATTGATCAATCTTAAAAAAAAAATAGAAGCGTTTGAAAATTAATGGCGGAGAAGTTTACGAAAAAAATCATGGACTGATAGTAATCATAAGGGGGTTAGAAGATTAAATTAAATAAGAACGCAGAGATGGTTGGATAAGTAATACACTGAAACACGATGCATTAATGAGAATTATATTGAGGACGGATTGGAGGGCAAAATAGTAAAAGTACGGCCACGACAGGAAACATTATGGAGGATATTGTGACAAATAGTTCAGCAAGTCAAAAATATAAATATCTTTGGATAGGGGTGCGTGGATAGCAGGTGCCTGTCAATATGCAGAACAAGATTTTCAAAAATATGATTGTATTATTGTATGTGCCCTTCATCTGCCCTCTAAGGTAGCAAGCTTACCACACATTATTTCACTACGGAATAGCTTATATGATAGGGCCATAGTGTAATCCGTCTTGGTAAGACTGTCGCTCTCTTTCTGGGTTAAACGAAATGTACGTTGTAGGCTATGTATGCTGAAAAGTTCTAGTCTAGTTTTTAATCCAAAAATGTACACTGTGTCAATACGTTAAATAAAGTTGTCTTAAATCGTCGCCTTTTTTTAATCTAAAGTGAGTGTAGGGCCTAATTGAATCAACACAATAAAATAGGTTAGTATTAAGCTCAAAATAGATACCAAAAAAGTATGGTCAAGTGGGAAGAGACCCATAACATTATACTTAACTTTACGAGTCAAAACTTGCTGAATGAAAAGTTGCACTAGAAATAGATCTCTTTGGCTCATGTTTTCAAGAAGAGTCATTTTCTGTATTGGAATTAATGTTATCTTTGAGTAGTCAGATACTAAGTTTGCACTATGAGCTATGATTATAATCTGCGATAGGTTAGATAAAATCCAAAATAAAATAGTAAATGGTCCCTCAACGTTCGATGGCATCATATCGCCCATTTTCATTCTCAAGATTAGGTCAGACAAATAATATACAT
Source organism: Timema shepardi (assembly GCA_902151425.1). Classification (NCBI taxonomy): domain Eukaryota; kingdom Metazoa; phylum Arthropoda; class Insecta; order Phasmatodea; family Timematidae; genus Timema; species Timema shepardi. Next base: position 21,106 of record CABFVX010000392.1, read on the forward strand.
TTACAATGATACTGACTAGAGCATTAATCATGACGAAAAAAATTTGCAAACCACATATTGACATGACCAGAGAAGGTGTATCACATAATATGCTATGAATCTTATGTAACTCTTCAAGTCTTAAGGAAACAAACTCGGGATACTTTTTGTACATATCCTTCGCTAACAGCTCTTCGCGATTCTTTAGTAATGTGTCAGAGTTTGGTTTAAAAACAAGTCTTTCTTGAGCTGGTCTGTGAATATCGTTCCTTAAAACCTTTCTATGCCCATACATTTCAACCTCTCGAATAATTGTATCCAACTCAATGTTTAAGCATGCGAACCTTTGTTTTACAGTAAGATTCAAATAGAACAACCACAGACTTATGGCATAGCTAATGATATAGGGAATATAGAAAGCTCCAAAGAGTTCCATCTTTTCTAACACAGAAGTAGAGTAATTCATCATATCCAGTAAAGAAACCATTACTAACACAACGAGCATGCAAATCGAATGTATCAAAACGCATCGGGAGTTGGAGCTGTACTCTTCGAGTGACTTTAGACAAAACATGTCGTCAACCAACGACAAGAGTTTGAATATCTCATTAATACTATCCCATGATTTAGTAACCGAGTAGACCAAAGAGCCAGTTCCTAAAAACATGAAAATGGTGCCTCGAGCTATTCTCAGAGCACATTGCTCAGCAAGCGGTTTGTTGCATGTCTGGGCTATATTAATGCAAAAGTCTACAAAGGAAACAAATATGGCTGTCATCACGAACACGGTGTATACAATCCCCAAACGAGACGTTTGGAACTTGACTTCATAGGTTCTCTCCGGATGTCGCGTGATGATGGGTGTGACCGGAGCCAATCCAATCAGTTTATAAAGGTAGAACATAGGTTTTACTCTTGTGAAGGCGTTTACTTGGGTGGTGAAGCCTTCCATTACTGGAACAAAAACAATATTCAACTTGTTTCATTTTGGGTCGGTTCTGCTAATGTTTTTTCTTTGGAACCTATACCGATTTCTGTTTTTAAAATGTTTGTTCTTATTTCCTCAATTTACTAGTTATATACGTTTTTTTATTTAAATATTAATAAAACCTACATTACCTACATACATAAAACTAACCATAATTTCCATTTAATCAATCTATAATATTAAATAAAAATGTAAGAAGATACACGAAGATAAAACGAAACAAAAACAATATGTGTTATGCAATGTAACGAAGAACACAGTTGGCACTTTTCACTGATGCCACTGGACAAAGAGGTAATGTCTGCCTCTTCTTAAAAAATATCGGTCGTCACTGCCCAATCCCTTGATGTATGTTTCATTGCACCAAAACTCACCAAGAGGAAGTTTGGAACGCGCAATGCAACTGCCTTAAAGATGAAAAAAAAAGAAGGTAGAAATGGATATTGCTATAGAATGATAGGACACGTTTTATTCGTTACTTTTACATGTATATAATTGTACTACCATATTATATATTATTTATATAAATGTTACATATTTATAAGGAAAGCTGATTACCAAACCCTTCCTTCACCTCTGACAAGACATCTTGTTAATGTGAGGAATGCCAGGTCTCCACCGTGGTTCGGATTCCACGTTAAACTGTAGGTCCTCCATTTCATCTCACAATCACCCTACCATTACACATTAGCGTAAGTGCGTATAACCCGAACGGGTAGTAAGACGCGGTGCTAATAATAATAATAATAATAATAATAATAATAATATAAGGAAAGGAGGGGAAGTGGGGGTGGGAAGGAAGGCATCAATATAGTCCCAGCTTCTCCCTCCAAAATAAAAACAGGAGGGTCTCAATTTTCCACCGTGCCAAACGGAGCACCTAACCAAGTTTATTGTTTATGTATTTATTTTAATATAAACAAATGTAATTAAGAATTAGTGGGATTTGAATGAAATTGATAACAGAAATTTAAAAAAAAACAGGACAGATAAAATTTGTAAATGACCCAGATCTAGTTTTATGGTGATTTGGACCCACCTAGGTGGTTGCATGGTCTAAGAAGCCACTCTCACAATATAATAGACTGCCAATAACAATAGGATCGTGGTTCGATTCGGGTCAGGTGTACTGAGGGGGTTGTTCCTAATGGTTTCCTCCTCCCCCCCCCACCCCACGCTCACCATGTAAATGCTGGTACCTTTACTATACATTTGACCCTCCTTATCCCTGATCCATTAGGGTAATTAGTACATAAGCGTATAGCTCGAAAGGATAGTAGGACGCAATACTAAAAACAAGAAGGAAAAGAAGGTGATTGGGTATACCCTGATTTTAGTAGGAAGGACAGTATCTGGTAGTTACAACAGTTACTCAAACAATTCTAATATATTCATACGTCAAGTCATGTTACCTGCAGCTGTCACTGTTGATAGATATTATCAATTCAACACAGATATTATAATGAATTAATATCAATGTTGACCTAAACAAAAATGTTTTAATTTCCTAAACTGTTCTTTCAAACAACATTAGGGTCTTGTCTGAGGGGAAGAAAAAGTAGCTCTCGGTCAAAAATATACCCAATTGATCTAAATAGCCCTTAGTCAACATATTCAAATACATTTAAGATAATCTTTTATAATCAATGCCCGGATTTTGATTAACTTAAAATGTTCCAAAAATGACTTAAAAAAAAGCTCTTAGTAAAAGCATACGACTAAATTAAACCAGCACTTTTACAAATGTAAATGCAATAACAAGCCTTTAACCATTAAGGCTTGCACATCATGCCAAATATAACTTTGATTTATAAATATCAGCTTCAGAACTCAGAAGTAATATTCAAGCACCTTCCAACGCAACCCTCTCCACTAATTGGAGTCTCACCAGGAATGTGGAGTTTCCAACCAAACAAGCAAAAAGGATATAAATTCATCGAATGAATTATCTTCTTATTCCAACAAAATGTGTATTTGAAACATTTTATGTTTGAGTATCCATACATTTATAATTTTAATAATAATATTTAGCACCGCATCTTACTACCCGTTCGGGTTATACGCTTTAAGTACTAATTACGCTAATGGATTAGGAATTGGGAAGGTTGAATTAGAGAACGTGAACCCGCATTGGCGTGGAGGAAGAGTGGAAAACCATTTAGGAAAAACCACCCCCAGTTCACCCGACCGAGATTCGAACCTCGATCTCCCCGTCCTCAGCAGTCGAGCTCAACACGACAAGCGCGTTAGCCAACTACGCCACCGAGGCGGGTAAGTGCTTGTAAACTTCCTCTAAAATTCAACCTTTCCTCATCTCTAACATATTAGGGCAATTAGTACATATGCGTACAACCAGAACACGCGGTAGGACGCGAGTCTATACAAAATCGAAGCTGTGAGCATGTGAACTAAACGTTAAGCTAGTCTAGTCTGGTTAACCGATGACCGGGAGGTTGGGGTTGAAATCCAAGCCTGATGTATTGGGGTCTTTATTTTCCTAAAGGATTTCCCCACTAATATTCCATGCATACCTACCCTATTGGTGTATTTAAAGTTCTGGTAGTCTGGACGGGTAGTAAGCTAAGACGAGGTGAAAAACCAATTGAATCCAGTGGTCCTTAAAGTTACTATAGCGTGATACCTGAGAGTCGACCTCCAACACAATCACTCCGAACACTTTTAAAACAAGACACTGTTTTCCAGTATATTTGTAAGCGAATGTAGGCCAATTTTAATTAATTTACAAGAATTTGGTCACCAACCAATTAACTATTTCTATTTTCATTTCACATTTGTAAGATACGTGTTCTAAGTTTATGTTTACTATCAACCTTTAAACAAAGCTTTAGTAATGACGTTTATTTACATTCTTGAAAATGTACCTGATATTTTTTATTTTTTTTATGTTGATCATTGTTCATGTTTAACACATAATAACATTAATATTCCATGATAATCAAGTATAGTTTAAAATAACTATATTTAATACAATACCTAATTTAAATTGGTTGATAAATTATAGGCCTCCATTTTAAAACTCTGATCGATAAGTCCAAATTTCTTTGCTAACTCCATAGTGGTAGAGCTATTTGCTATCTCACAATAAAGTTGAAGTCGATAAGAGTAGAGCTTGATAGAGAACTTGAATACAATCTTGTGTTTGATTAATAAATACTGGCCATTTCCACGAAGAATTAATCAATAAAATGGAACTAGGGACAACATAATTACTTAAACACTGAAGCTGTCAGTGGCGTGTCCAGAAATTTACTTTTACGAGGGAGGGTCTGATGTATTGTATCTATGTATACTTTTTCTCCAATTTGAGATTTCAGAGACACTTTAATTTTGTGAAATGGTATTAAATCTGAATAACAATTTGTAAATTTGATTATAAAATTATGTCTTTGACATATCTTCAATGACTTATATAAATTATAGTTGTACTTTACGGGATTTGAGCATTCATTAAAATGATTTTGGGATAATCTTTGTGCAGGGTAAAATGCCTATAATTCCCCCCCGTCCCCCAAACACCCTCACTTCCAGCTTTTGAGTGCACCATACCACTGGTGACTGTATTATTGACTAGTTGACAGTTAAAGTGGATGAATGAAAACTTAAAGCTGTTTCAAATCCACTCGACAAAGCCGTCGATGAACAATACCCCTTGCCACAGGAGTAGTACAATCCAATATTCACAATAAGGGCCTTATTTGACAGCTAGAAAAGATAATTAGATCTACTTTCTCATATTCATTCATCAATTCATGTGATCTTCAGCTTATTTTTATATACAGTAGCCCCATGGCTTCTTTGGTGCTGACTGACAGCTGACAGCTAAAAGCTTTGAAAAGTTACCAGACCAAATTATGTGACCCTATGCCGAGCCGGATGATCTGAAAAAACATGTGCCTAGCAGCTGTCACTTCTAACGGTCAAAATTTAGGTATATACCTAAATATTTAATGTCAGAAGTCAGCTGTGAGCTGTCAGTCAGCACCAAAGAAGTCATGGGGCTACTGTAGATGTTACAAAAACTTATCAGCTTCTGTGGCCACATGGTCTAGGCACTACGTCCGCAGTAGACTAGATTGATTATGACTGGGAAATCTAGGTTTGAATCTAGGTCGGGTGTACTAAGGGTGGTTTTCCTAAATTGTTTTCCACGTTCCCTTCCACACAAATCCGGGTACACTTCTTAGCCTTAATAATATCTAAAACGCTTAGCGTAATTAGTTCATAGATGTATCACCTGAACGGTTAGTAGTAGTGGTGCTAGAAGGAAATAACAATTAATAAAACACTAATAAAATATTATTATATTTATTTTAGCACTGCGGCAGTTGCCTCGATTTTTTCTTTATTTGTGCCTGATTTTTGTAAAATAAAACAACAGATCCTAAGACTGTAGATATGAGGGAGGGGAAAGGGTAGTGTTTTCTTGACATTCGTCGGTCAACAACCATAAATAGGAGTTTTAATAAATGCAAGTCCACCGTTTAGGGGTCAACTCTTTCCACTACAATAATTAAATACTAATCTTTGCGATGAAAGTTATATTAACTACTGTTTACTACTTTTTGAGTTTTTTTGTTTTTAGTATTTTATTTGTAATAATAAATTAATGAAAGATAAATTTGGGTGTATGTTGACTATTGAAAAGAATGTAGTAGTATCGAAAGAACCAAAGATGGCAGCACATAAATGTGTGTTAACGCCAACATTGTTTTATGGATGTGAAGTGTGGGTTTTAGGAGAAACACAAGAGCGTGGCGGATGTGGTTGGAATGAGATATCTAATAAATGTATGTTGTAAAACTCACATGGACAGATTCAGTAACGAAGGAGTGCGGTTTGAAAGGGAACCCAATACATCAATGTGAAAGAAGTGTCTTACGTTGGTTTGGACATATTGAGAGGATGAGTGTAGCTCGAGTGACGAAACAAATGTATGAAGGTAGAGTGTGTGTATCAAAAGGAAGGGGTGTTTAATTCTGTAGACGAATGTGTGAAAAAGATGATCATTAAGAGTTTTAAGAATAAAAGAGGATGTATGAAACGGTGTATGGATGTTGTTGAAGCGAAGGAAGTATGCAAGGACAGGGAAGTGTGGAGAAAGTTAGCGAGGATGGATTAAGTACGGATTGCCTACCTTTTATGGGAATGGCCTGATTAGGTATGTATGTATGTATGTATGTATGTATGTATGTATGTATGTATGTATGTATATATGTATGTATATATGTATGTATGTATATATGTATGTAAATATTTATGTATGTATGTATATATGTATGTATGTATGTAAATATTTATGTAAGTATGTATGTATGTATGTAAATATTTATGTAAGTATGTATGTATGTATGTATGTATGTATATATGTATGTATATATGTATGTATGTATGTATATATGTATGTATGTATGTAAATATTTATGTAAGTATGTATGTATGTATGTATATATGTATGTATGTATGTATGTAAATATTTATGTAAGTATGTATGTATGTATATATGTATGTATGTATGTATATATGTATGTATGTATGGTTGTATGTATGTATATATGTATGTATGTATGTATATATGTATGTATGTATATATGTATGTATGTAAATATTTATGTAAGTATGTATGTATGTATATATGTATGTATATATGTATGTATGTATGTATATATGCATGTGTGTATGTATATATGTATGTATATATGCATGTGTGTGTGTATGTATGTATATATATGTATGTGTGTATGTATGTATATATGCATGTATGTGTGTATTTATGTATGTATGTGTGTGTGTATGTATGTATGTGAAAGGATATTTAATTTAGAGAGAGAGAACAGTTCTGATAAGACACTCGAATATAAAACCTATATAGGTCTAGAGAGGTCATTATTTGTTATGATGAGACTTGCTTGTATTCATGGAGAAAATAAACATATTTTTCAACCACAATGTTTTGCTTTTTTTAAAAAAAACAACTAAGAAATATATCTTTCTTCTGGTAAAATAAAACAAGTTTAAAGCCATTTTGTGTAAGTTAGTACAATTTGGCAGTTTTACTAATCTCTACTATTTGTATTGAAAATATTTTACAGTAATTTCCTCCGGGCGTTAGCAGATATGACTTGTGATGAGGATCATACAATCAAATGGAAATGTACCCACATTTGCGTGGAGTAAAAATGGGTAGCATTTTAGGAAAAATACATGCTTAGTAAATCCAGCCAAACCTCCCTCCACGAGAGTGACGCCTAAGAACACGCGACCCCTGGTGAGGATAGTAAATAGTTTAACACAGAATAGACATGTTTTGCAATATTTAAAAATATACCTAGATTTATAACAAGCAACGTTGGTCGCACAGTCTAACACGTCACTCTCATATTAAACTGGACTGCCAATGGCGGGGAGACCGGGATTAGAATAATTGTGGTATGGTGTACTAAGGTTGGTTTTACCTAAACGGTTTCCCACTCTACTTACAAATACGAGTACACTACCACTGAATTCTACCTTCCACATCTCTACTCCATTAGAATGATCAACATATATGCGTATAGCCTGAATAGGTAGTAAGACGCAGTAATAAAGAATATGTTTTCTCTGAAAGAATAACCAAACCGATGGCCATGGGGACTTAATAATCTAGTCTAGTTTGGTGTTGAATACTAAGAAGTTGGGATTTGAATTTTATCCCTGTCTATTGAGGCTGGCTTTTCCTAGATGGTTACTCATTCTCTTACCATCGAAATGAGGGTGGATTTTCTATAATATTTTCCTTCCTTATTTCTATTTAATTATGTAATTGAATGCGAATATTAATATTATTTAGTACCACGTCTTACTACCCATTCGGGTTATACGCTTTAGGTACTAATTACGCTAATGGATTAGGAATCGGGAAGGTTGAATTATAGGAAGTAAGCTCGAATTTGCGTGGAGTGAGAGTGGAAAGCCATTTAGGAAAAACCACCCCCAGTTCACCCGACCGAGATTCGAACCTCGATCTCCCCGTTCTCAACAGTCAAGCTCAACACGACAAGCGCGTTAGCCAACTACGCCACCGAGGCGGGTGAATGATAATAGACTGAACGCATAGTAGGACTCCGTTAAAAAAAGCTCTGAAAGGCAGGATTGTCTCAGTGCTGTGGAACTCGACTGACGTGCTCAGCTCTGAAAGGCAGGATTGTCTCCTTGTTATGGGACTCGACTGACGTGCTCATCTCTGAAAGGCAGGATTATCTCAGTGCTGTGGGACTCGACTGACGTGCTCAGCTCTGAAAGGCAGGATTGTCTCAGTGCTGTGGGACTCGACTGACGTGCTCAGCTCTGAAAGGCAGGATTGTCTAAGTGCTGTGGGACTCTACTGACGTGCTAAGCTCTGAAAGGCAGGATTGTCTAATTGCTATGGGACTCGACTGACGTGCTCAGCTCTGAAAGGCAGGATTGTCTCAGTGCTGTGGGACTCAACTGACGTGCTCAGCTCTGAAAGGCAGGATTGTCTCAGTGCTGTGGGACTCGACTGATGTGCTCAGCTCTGAAAGGCAGGATTGTCTCAGTTCTGTGGGACTCGACTGACGTGCTCATCTCTGAAAGGCAGGATTGTCTCAGTGCTGTGGGACTCAACTGACGTGCTCAGCTCTGAAATGCAGGATTGTCTCAGTGCTGTGGGACTCGACTGACGTGCTTAGCTCTGAAAGGCAGGATTGTCTCAGTGCTGTGAGACTCGACTGACGGGTTCAGCTCTGAAATGCAGGATTGTCTCAGTGCTGTGGGACTCGACTGACGTGCTTAGCTCTGAAA
>CABFVX010000392.1:30300-53346 GCA_902151425.1 Timema shepardi
GCTCAGCTCTGAAAGGCATGATTGTCTCAGTGCTATAAGGTTGTGGGACTCGACTGACGTGCTCAGCTCTGAAAGGCAGGATTGTCTTAGTGCTATGGAACTCGACTGACGTGCTCAGCTCTGAATGGCAGGATTGTCTTAGTGCTATGGAACTCGACTGACGAGCTCAGCTATGAAAGGCAGGATTGTCTCAGTGCTGTGGAACTCGACTGACGAGCTCAGCTATGAAAGGCAGGATTGTCTCAGTGCTGTGGAACTCGACTGACGTGCTCAGCTCTGAAAAGCAGGATTGACCCTATACTAAGGGAGTGGGGAGTCAAGTAGGGGTCAAGGGGATATTCCCCCTTCTCCTTCCCACTACCAGTAATGATTATAATACTAACTTAGATCATATGAACAATAACAAAACCTTACAGCACTAGATATGAGTCGAAAGTACAGGTTACATTTTAAGCCAAGACCACAAACAAGGAAACAATTTTATTTGTGAACATGGCTTGTGACTTGATATTCACATATGTTTACCGCTACACACAATAGAATTAATTAGGAAGGAGGATGCTTTGGGTGGATAAAAACTTACCCAAATATTGGAATAAAAATGCATTTATTTATTTATGGTTAAAAAACAAAACAAATGTAAAAGAAACATATATATATATATTTTGATACTACCATTCTTGAGTACAATATTGTTTTAAACAACTAACACAAGTGAAGTGTTACTGAATTGGGCTAGATACTTTAGCCCGTCACAAGAAGATTTTATTAATAAAACACTTTCTTATCACTGATATCTTCCAGCTAAGTCTCTACTGACATTATTTATGTACTCAAGTTGTTCTCAGCTTAGGTGAAATATATTCTATTTTCATATTTGGAATGTTGAGCCTTCTCGTGGACACAAGCCATCAGTCAACTGCCATTGCAACTACGATCTGCTAGTACACCCCCTAAAAACCGATGGCCAATGGTCAGGGATCGGCAACATGTCGATCACGATCGACCCGTTAGTTGATCTCGCAGCAATTTATAGTCAATCGCATAAGATTATTATTATTTAGCACCGCGTCTTACTAGCCGTTCGGTTTATACGCTTTAAGTACTAATTACGCTAATGGATTAGGAATTGGGAAGGTTGAATTAGAGAAATAGAATCCCCATTTTCTCAGAGGGAGAGTGGAAAACCATTTAGGAAAAGCCACCCCAACAGTTCACCCGACCGATATTCGAACCTCGAGCTCCTCGTCCTCAGAAGTCGAGCTCAACACGACTAGCGCGTTAGCCAACTAAGTCACCGAGGCGGATAATCTCATAAGAAAACTACATCGTCACTAAGAAGTAATCTTACCTGGCATTATTCCACTATGGTACAGCTTATAAGATAGGACCATAGTGTAATCCGTCGAGGTAAGATTGATCTCTTTCAGGGTAATCAAAGTGTACTGTGCATTAATTTATTGTAGGTGACCTGGCGGTCTAGGTGTAAGGTGTCAGACTTATGTTCTGGCGGCCGGGGTTCAATCCTCGGTCCCGGCACAGATTTATCTGATTGCCAAACCCTTCCTTCACCTCTGACAGGACATCTTGTGAATGTGGGGAATGCCAGGCCTCCACCGTGGTTCGGATTCCACGTTAAACTGTAGGTCCTTCATTTCATCTCACAATCACCCTACCATTACACATTAGCGTAAGTGCGTATANTCACAATCACCCTAACATTACACATTAGCGTAAGTGCGTATAACCCGAACGGGTAGTAAGACGTGGTGCTAATAATAATAATAATAATAATTTATTTATTCTATGTATTTTCTCTAAAGGCAGGGACATAAGTATTGTACGAAATATTTAATTTCAGGAATAAATAAAAGATATATAGAAAATAGGTATTAAAAGTAGATTGTGGAAAGGAATGGACTTTTGATAAATATAAAAGTCGATCGAGCCCCAAAAAGGGGGCCGACTCATGTTATAGACACTAAGAAGGCGATCTGACGCATACAAAAGAAACCCGCGCAGCTGCAAAGAGACTCCCCACCACTTTTACATCATTACAAGACAGTTGGCTTCCTTAAAAGCCATTTCTTATGTATAGATTCGACTGCCCGAGACAATTATGCATTAATAGTAAGATTATGTCTTCTTGTTTATTATTTTTATTCTCTTCTTTTATTTTATATTCTTTTCTTCTGTGACGACGACATGTTTCGGTGAATTTTTCACCATCTTTAAGTCTTATTTGTATTAAAGACGATTGATTTTACTTCATACTTTTGGAAAGTTTGTGAAATTTTACGGTTTTATATGGAATAACAACATGTTGTTGATCATCTCACTAAAAATTATTCCATATAAAACCGTAAAATTTCACAAACTTTCCAAAAGTATGAAGTAAAATCAATCGTCTTTAATACAAATAAGACTTGGAGATGGTGAAAAATCACCGAAAAAATGTCGTCGTCACAGAAGAAAATTAAAAAATACATAAAATAAGGAGAAGGGAATAAAAATAATAAACAAGATGATATAACCTACCTTGTAATCAATTATTATTATTATTATTATTAGCACCACGTCTTACTACCCGTTCGGGTTATACGCACTTACGCTAATGTGTAATGGTAGGGTGATTGTGAGATGAAATGAAGGACCTACAGTTTAACGTGGAATCCGAACCACGGTGGAGGCCTGGCATTCCCCACATTCACAAGATGTCTTGTCAGAGGTGAAGGAAGGGTTTAGTAATCAGATAAATCTATGCCGGGACCGAGGATTGAACCCCGGACCCCAGCTCAGAAGTCTGACACCTTACCCCTAGGTCACCTAATTATTATTAATACTTGCCAAATAAACATGAACATTATTAGAAACAACTATACATCACAATTCATCTGGCTTGCCACGAGGGTATTCATCGTCTAGGCTAGGTTACCTGTTCTAGAAACGTCACAATCCTAGACGTTGACAAACGTCGCCATGGTCTCATCGACTCGGGCGAGAGTTGTCTAAATTGTTTGATGGAATTCGGCTAAATCCGATATGTCTATGTAAGTTGAACTTCTATGTAAAAAACTAAAAAACCAATATATTAATATTTTGTGTTGCGGGTTTTCTTTTAAGCCTTCAATTTTTTATTTTTTTTGTGGTTATCATTATCCATAAGCTGGAGTAATTAATACTGTGTAGAGTTATCTAAATGTTTGATAAAAATTTGTAAAATCCCATATTTATTATGTCAGTCTAACTTCAGGGTGGATCTTATGTGTTAATACTTTTTGTTTTGGGCACCTAGCGCTTAAATATCATAGCTTTGATGATTTTATTATTTGTACTAGAGGGCGTGCTATTCATTTGTCTATTTTATAAACTTATTAGAGGTGTCTGCTTTACCTAGAGATAAGGCCGTAGCCAGATTATTATTTTTGTTAACCCTCCCCTACCTCCGAAATTTTATGCACAAAGTATATATGGCTTTATTTATGGTTCAAACAATATCAAACTTAAGGTGGAAGTACAAATTAAGGGGCTGTGTTACCATAAAAATCACTTCAGAGAGCTTCTAGAGGTGTTTAATATTTAGAATTTGTCCTATACTCCGGCAGTTAGAGGGCTGTGTGTTACCATAAAAAAAAAACACTTCAGAGAGCTTCTAGAGTTGTGTAAAATTTATAAAAAAAATTTCTATCCTCCGGTAATTGCGGGATGTGTCTGCTAAATCCCCCCTGTAATTATTGGCTGGTTACGGCCTTGCTTAGAGAAAAACATGTATTGTGTATCTTTGCCTGGTTTCCGTGGCTGTTAGGACAGTATTTAATCTTTCTAATATTTATAGCTGTATTCCGTAATTGTAGTTTGTGGCAGCCTTCTGCCAACTTTGTCACTTTCGCTTTGACGAGCATATCTTTTTGGATGTTAGTCATGATTGTGCTTCTAGTTTACTGTCACTCTTTGACAATTTACTATATTCAAGACATAGTTATTTTTTAAGAGAAAGATACCGCTTTACCATTTAAACTATTAGCTCATTTAACCGCATAGAATTGTGTATATATATATATATTATATTAGTTTACCTTGTTGAGACGTAATTGTTGTATGTTTAAAGTCCAACCTTCTTGCCAGCAATCCTTAACGCTAAGATCATAGATCATTGTCTCCTTGATGAAAAAGCTGAAGGATTAAGTATCCTGTTTTATTTTTCAACTTTTGCCTCAGAATACATATTTTTTGTTAGTTCAATATTAACGTTAATAAACCAAAATGCCTACATACCATAGCCCAAAGTCAGTCTAGTTAGATATTTTTTGTTATTCTTTTTGTTCTATTCACTAGGAATTATAGCCTCGGATGAGGATGTATTGTTGTATAATCTGTTAAACATTATTTTAAATAAAATAACTTATCAGAATCAATCTTTATACGACTTCCTACTTCCTTGTCTATATTAAGTGTTTCATGACGACAAAGCTTAGGTGCAGTGCAAAGTAGCATCCTGCAATTTTAGAATAATCCTCTTAAGGATAATATTGGAACACCCTGTATGCATCTTTGTAGACAATACTTATTAGTGATTTGTGCATGGAGAGCACCACAGTGCATTATGATCCTCTGGGAACACAGTTAAAGAGACTTCAGAATCCCTCGCACGATAGCTTATTTCGCAATCTTGACTACAGTTAACTTCGACCTGTCAGGGATTTGAATGGGTAGAGCTACCAGTGGTGCCAAATATCGCATTTATACATTACGCCTTAGCGGTCTTGACTTTGACGATGTGTTGATGTAATAAGATATATATTTTAACAATTAATGTCTATTAATAGGATAAAATTATTACAAACTTTAATTTCTGTGAAATTTAACAGACTCTATCCGGAGAGCCATCCTCAGTAGGTCTACACCCAACCGGGATTCAAGCCCCGATCTCCCCATCTTTGGCAGTCTAGTCTATTGTGATAGTGACGCCCTAGACCATGTAGCCACCAAAGTGGGTCCCACGCCATTGGTGTATTCTATACCAATTTTTTTAATGTTGTAATAAAATAATATACATCGTATCCAATTTTTGCCAATCATATTTTTTATTAAGGTTTCAAGATATTTTTTAAAACAAATTCACAAATCTTACTAAAAATATAAGTTTGCAATTAAAATACAATTATTGAATCAAATTGAAATAAAGCATTCCTAAGTTTAAATTATGATAAAATTGTTTTTTAGAGGCTTTTATAATAAATTTAATGTAGACAGTTTGGTAACCTGGCGGTCTAGGGGTAAGGTGTCAGACTTCTATGCTGGCGGCCGGGGTTCAATCCTCGGTCCCGGCAAAGATTTATCTGATTACCAAACCCTTCCTTCACCTCTGACAAGACATCTTGTAAATGTGGGGAATGCCAGGCCCTCTACCGTGGTTCGGATCCCACGTTAAACTGTAGGTCCTCCATTTCATCTCGCAATCATCCTACAATTACACATTAGCGTAAGTGCGTACAACCCGAACAGGTAGTAAGACGCGGCGCTAATAATAATAATAATGTATACAGTTTTATGTTAATTGAACTAATACAATAAAATATGTCAATATTAAACTTAAAAGCGACCATATTAAAGTGTGGTCAAGTGTGAAGAGACCCAAGATATTGAACTTAACTCTACGAGTCAACACCTGCTGTATGAAAAGCTGTACTTCAAATAAAGTTTGATAGCTTAAGTTTTCAAGAAATGTGAATTTCTGTAATGGAATTATAATCTTCCCTGCATGTTCAGAAACCATGCTTGCACTACTAACTATAAATATATTATGAAATAAATAAAAAACGATCCAAACTAAACATGGGATAAGTAGTTTATCATTTTGCTTCTTTTGAAATATGGAAGAGACTGCGTAAATGTCTGATGTAAGACTAAACAAAGAATTGAACATGACAAGGAAGATTTGTAGACCAAATATTGAGATAACAAGTGTGATTGTATCACATAAAATATCATGTATCTCACGCAATTTTCTAAATATCAGGAAAAAAGATTTTGGATGTTCACCTTGATTGTTGGTTAATGGTTCTTGATTATTCCTTGACTGAATATCTCGTATCGTTTCGAAAACAACGATTCGAGGGCGAAACAAAATATTTCCATGTCTATATTCCATAGTCTCCTTATAAATTATGTCTAAATCAAAACTTATGCATTCAAACCTTTGTTTAATCGTCAAGTTAATATAGCAAAACAACAAGCTGATGGCAAAGCTGACCATGTAAGGTACACATAAAGCAAAGAAAGTTTTAACATTTTGGAGGACAGAATATTTGAGGATTATTCCATAAGAAAATGAAACTATAGTTAAAATAATGATCCCACTTGTTGATACTATTAAAATTGGTCGGGATTTTGAGTTGTGAAGCGCGATAGATGGCAGAGAAAATCCGTCGTCAACCAACGCTAAGAGCTTGAATACTTTAGCCAATTTTTTCCAAATTAAAGTAGCTGAATAGATTACTGTAACTACTCCTGAGACCATGGAAAGTATATTCTTAAAAAGAATTAGTGCGAAAATGTTCATATTGAATTGATTTATATCATGTGTCAAATCCAAGATACTCGCTACAGATGCAATGATAGTTATTAACATTATAAATATTGTGTAGAAGATTCCTATACAGGAAGTTTTAAAATCGACTGCTTGTCTCCGGCCTTGATTATGAGTGTAAATGGGTGTCACGGGGGCCAAACCTATTATTTTACAGAGGTAAAAGAGTGGTTTGATTCTTGTGAAGGCGTTTTCTCGGTTCAGGAATGCTTCCATTCTGAAACAAATATATTATTATTAGCACCGTGTCTTACTACCCGTTCGGGTTATACGCACTTACGCTAATGTGTAATGGTAGGATGATTGCGAGATGAAATGGAGGACCTACAGTTTAACGTGGGATCCGAACCACGGTGGAGGGCCTGGCATTCCCCACATTCACAAGATGTCTTGTCAGAGGTGAAAGAAGGGTTTGGTAATCAGATAAATCTGTGCCGGGACCGAGGATTGAACCCCGGCCGCCGAAAAAAATATAATTTAAATCGTTTCAGGAGACTCCCTGAAAGTGGAAGTTTACACAATCTGTCAATCCTATATTAGGTCGAATCAATATAATTATATCCCAAATTATTTAAACAAGTCTCTCATCGTTGGGCACGTTTACTGAATGTCAAGGTCATCTAGGCTGGCTCACTGGTAATAGAGAGTTTGGGGTTCTAATCTCAGCTGATGGTGGTTTTCCTATATGGTTTCCCACTCTACATCCACGCAAATATGGATACATATTTTCCAAATTATACCCTCCTCAAACCTACTTCATTAGAACAAATGAAATGGGCATAGCCCTGATGTGTAGTAAAATACAGTAGAAAACTATTATTTTAAACAAGATTAATTATTTAATTATTATTTAACGTATTAATTTACATTTTATTCCACAGTATAATTTACCTGTAAATATTCTTCCCCTAACGTCCTCAACGAAGGGGTATTTTCCTAAATATTCGGCTGCTAAGACGAGTAGTCTACGTTTGGGAAACGGTCTTAGTATAAAATACTTATATACCAGATGATAATTTTCCAATTCTCTATGATTAAGTTTAACATTTTGTTAGGCGGTAGATGTTTGATCTTTTTGACCCTTCATACCTGTGCAGTTGTGTGTTTCTTACAGTATTGTCAACCTTAATCGAGTATACTACCATTCAAAATGACAGAAAATTGGCCGAGGAAGAAATAACAATCAAAATCTACGGTTACTATAATTAAATATAATCATTATTGCTGACAGGTTAATAAAAAGATAGTTGTATGTATGCTTTATTCTCACTACGGAAATTATTTTGATCATTTTTATTATTTCAGCTATAATTTCGAACTGGTTTTCAAAAGTTACTCTTAGTCAGGTAATATTTGTTCTTCGCGCAAATAATTGGGTTCAACAATAACAGTTTTTTCCCTTAATGATTGGCTTAGAAAGTATTGTGTATGGTTTGAATAAACACGCTCAACATATATTTTGGAAAATCTGTCATATATGACTATAAAGCTCTAGAATAACTTAGTGAATACAAATTTAAATATTTTGGTTAAATTTGTATTTTTGTTACAGTTATTTTATAAAATTCAAGGGAATGAATAAACTCCAGCATGACATCAAATATGATTGAAATAATGTTGTTGTTGCATATTACAACTAGTACGTGAATTAAATTAATAACGTTTGGTATAGAATGTAATCCTTTCTGTTAAAAATAATGAGATAATGGAATATTTTATTTTGGTTGAACGAACCTCAATAAGTTTTGATTGTATAGGATTATTTAAATGTATCTGGGATCTTGCATAGTTATTTTATATAATATAAAAGTTAGTTAATTATTGCCCATTAAAAAACTTATATATAATAATCTTATAAAAATGCCTACTTTCAGTTAATGAACAAAATACAGTTATCAAATCTACCAAAATCCTTTTATAAGTGGTTAAAAAATATGCACGTTTCTTATGTTTGATTACAATTTAAATTAATTCAGATATTCGTAAACATGAGACTAGGCAAAAGAGTAACTTCTAAATTAATAATAAAAATAAGATGCCCACAAAAAAAATTCTATATTCGATAGGGGATTAAGGGATTTTAAATCTTCTGCCTCAAAGAGGTGAAGAGTTCAACTACACTAGACATCATTTTAGAAAACATTATAAATTAAAAATAAGTAAGGAGAAGTAATGATTATGGTTAAGACTTAGAAACAAACTTAATATTAGCAATATAAAAGTGAAAGGATATAATAACTGAAGAAATTAATAAAAAGTTATAAATTATTAACAGGTTGAAATTGAATATACTTTAATATTGAAAAACCCGCCTCGGTGGCGTAGTTGGCTAACGCGCCAGTCGTGTGGAGCTCGACTGCTGAGAACGGGGAGACCGAGGTTCGAATCCCGGTCGGGTGAACTGTTTTTTTTTTTCCTAAATGTTTTTCCACTCTCCCTCCACGCAAATGCGGGTTCACTTCCTCTAATTCAACCTTCTTAATTCCTAATCCATTAGAGTAATTAGTACTTAAAGCGTATAACCCGAACGGGTAGTAAGACGCAGTGCTAAATATTATTATTATTAATATTGAAAAAAGACGTTAAGCTGTGCTTTCATCAAGCATAAAATATGTGAAATAAAATTGAAAAATTAAAAATATATCAATGGCATATAACAATAATTACCAAGTCAAGAGACAAATTAAGTCATAAAAAACTGCGTTTATAATTAATGCATTTCTAAAGCTAGGAGATTCGCAAATATCTAAGTTCAAGTCAAACAATGTAAGCTAATCCACTAAAATAAAATATAAATACAGTAACACAACATAGCTGGTTACTATAATGGACCGATGTTAATTTCCATAAAATGTTGAATTGTCTATTCAAAATTTCGAGTCTTAGATTCCAATTTCAGATTTCTAATCCATATCTGGGATCCATATTGATTTGGAAATTTCGATTTTGATTTGAATTTCAAACATTATAATTAGGAATTTAAAATAAAATATGAATAATGGCTATATTAGAGTTCAGAATATTTTTTTTTTAAATTGCACGTGTTTACCTACATTAGTACAAGAAGGAAAAGAATGCATACTTGTATTTTCATTGTGCTAGTCAAGCCTTTAATTGGCTTACCTGTAAGCAATGCAGATATCTTCACGCCCTTTGATAGTGTAGTCCATTTTGCTCATAGTTTTACATAATAAGCTTGTGTTGTAAATAATAATAATAATAATAATTATTATTATTAGCACCGCGTCTTACTACCCGTTCGGGTTATACGCACTTACACCAATGTGTAATGGTAGGGTGATTGTGAGATGAAATGGAGGACCTACAGTTTAACGTGGAATCCGAACCACGGTGGAGGCCTGGCATTCCCCACATTCACAAGATGTCTTGTCAGAGGTGAAGGAAGGGTTTGGTAATCAGATAAATCTGTGCCGGGACCGAGGATTGAACCCCGGCCGCCAGCATAGAAGTCTGACACCTTACCCCTAGACCGCCAGGTCACCATTATGTCTAAAAGTGTACACTAAAAAAATAAATTAAATATATATATATATATATATTGTAGCTGTGATAATATTTCCAGAGTGGATGAAGTCTTTGAAGGGGGTAGTTCCCTAATCACCGGAGACCAAGAAAATTGATGAATAATAAGTGCCCTATAAGATGATTAGAGGTATTTTTTTTTTAAAAAAAAGCCAACGATTTTAATCATATTAGTGTTGTGAATGCCTTTATTTTTGACTCTTAAAGAAGGTGGCTGGAATACATTTCACTCAAATGTGTTCAATTTAACCCAGATATTTAGTTCATGAATAAAGCCCGAATCATATTTTAAAATATATCTATAAAACAGTTTTACCTCAAAAGTGAACTATTTTGGATAATAAATTTAACATGAATTGAATTTTTTCAGGATTTAAAAAAAATGTTTCTAATATATACTAATTTTAATTGTTTGAAATATATTTTACTTGATCGCAGACTCTATCCTGTGGTCAAGGCCACTATTGAAAAAATTTCTTACGTTTCTATTTTATCACGACAATTAAATCTGATACCATTTTAAGTGATCAAATCACATTTCAAATAAGATCTGCATTTAAACAATAATATATATACTCATTTAAATTGGAGGAGTACCCGCCTCGGTGGCGTAGTTGACTAACGCGCTTGTCGTGTTGAGCTCAACCGCTGAGAATGGGGAGATTGAGTTTCGAATCTCGGTCGAGTGAACTGCGGGTGGTTTTTCATAAATGGTTTTCCACTCTCCTTCCACGCAAATGCGGGTTCACTTTCTCTAATTCAACCTTCCCAATTCCTAATCCATTAGAGTAATTAAGTACTTAAAGTGTATAACCCGGACGAGTAGTAAGACACGGTGCTAAATATTATTATTATTAAATTGGAGGAGTGAATGTTTCAGAAATAAATTAATTAGTATACCCTCGTAGAAATACTTGTGAATCAATACCCCTGGCCACACCCACAATTATTATTATTATTATTATTATTATTTAGCACCGCGTTTTACTAGCTGTTCGGATTATACGCTTTAAGTACTAATTACGCTAATGAATTAGGAATCGGGATGGTTGAAATAGAGGAAGTGAACCCGCATTTGCGTGGAGGGAGAGTGGAAAACCATTTAGGAAAAACCGCCCCCAGTTCACCCGACCACCGAGATTCGAACCTCGATCTCCCCGTCCTCGGCAGTCGAGCTCAACACGACTAGCGCGTTAGCTAACTACGCCACCGAGGCGGGTCACACACAAACATACACACACTCAATTCATTATTTGATAATTTTTATTATTTAGATCCAAATGGAATATTAAAAATGAAGTCACAATTCTTTATTAAAACATAATAACCAACTTTTTAAACTTTTTTTTATATACATTTGATAAATTATGTTTAAAAAAATATACTCATTTCGAAGTTTATTTTTGGTTACAAGGTAGATTTAGACAAAGCTATTGAATATTTAAAATATCTCAAAACTAATTATGTTGTCAACTTCTCGCTACCGTAGCCCCATACAATTAATTCAACTTTATACTCCTTGAATACATTCTAGGTCAACTATAGTACATTTTCTGAAAGGAGTTTATGTTGGTAACACAATCGAACATCGACGGTGAAAATATAATTTGAATACAATTTGACATTCTAAAAGCTGGAAAGATTATTTGAAGGCGTGTATACTAATACATTATTAACTGTATTGACCCGAGGTAAGGATATAAAAAGCATATTTTATAAACAATCTAGATAACATGTAGCTTTGATTTCAAACACTACACGAATACATCTCAAAGGTGAGCAAATTAAAATGTTAGTTTAAATAATATACCTGCACATTTTTTGGAGATTTTTAATATGCTAAGACCCGCCTCGGTGGCGTAGTTGGCTAACGCGCTTGTCGTGTAGACCTCGACTGCTGAGGACGGGGAGATTGAGGTTCGAATCTCGGTCAGGTGAACTGGGGGTGGTTTTTTCCTAAATGGTTTTCCACTCTCCCTCCACGCAAATGCGGGTTCACTTCCTCTAATTCAACCTTCCCAATTCCTAATCCATTAGCGTAATTAGTACTAAAAGCGTATAACCCGAACGGGTAGTAAGACGCGGTGCTAAATATAAATATATAAAATGCTAAGGTGGTGAGTGCATATAAAATGCACACCCTTAAAACTACCCTTACGATGTGTTTTTATAGCAACCATGAAGAATATAGTTAAGTCTGAGCTTAATTGCTTCTCTCACCTTGTAACTCAGTCATACAATGAGTAACCATGTAAAAGAATCATCGCCATATATAGCCGACACAAATGCATGACATGCCCACAGAGAGAGGGGAAAAGGGAGGGGAAGAGGGGAGACAAGCAGCGCTTAGGAAGGATTGCGGTGACTCTAGGAACTCGTAGACACTCCTGGAACCACCCAGGCGGCGGAAACGGAAACTAAACTATTGGTGTTGCCGTCACTCGTTTGTTTCTGGTCGAGGCTTCCTTTCCGGGTGGACCGTTGGATCGTATCTCAAATTAGTCAGTGGGATTGAGTTTTAGGGAGAGGGTTACGCGGGACATGTGCTCCAGTGTTTATGTTCAACAAAGCAGAGGGCGAGTGTTCTCCCATTTGATTGAGTTGGCTGTTCTTATTTATGTAACAACGTTACATTTTGACAATTATAAAAGTAACTAAAATCAGTTTTTATTTAGGTAACCTATTCGTACGTCAAATCATGTGAACTAAAGCATTTGCATATTTCGATGTATATTATTAATACCTGTAAATCAACTCTAATAATACAGTAAAATATCATCATTTACTACCCCAAATAAAATATATATTCGTATTTTATAAAGGGCTCGTCCTACTAAAACAAAAGTATACATTATTGTTTTTTTTAGTTTACTGGAATTCATAGTATGTTAACTTTAAAAAATAAATAGCACAGAACTCCGCACGGACTTTCTCACTCTATTGTTTAAAAATTGAGATATTTACTTAAAACTTGTAATATATGTTAAACGAAATAATATACACTAGCGAATCCGAGCATAAATTGCACTATACTTACGTAAATCTTTTTTGAGTCTCAGTTTTAAATTTTATAGTTTTATTTTTAAATAATGTCCTCATTTGTATGCTTAGACCAATAAAAATAATCGATTTTGGGTCCAAAAGGATTAACACTTCGTATTAAAATCTCTATTTACGGTTAAAATTTAAAATTTATATTGGGTGTTTCACATCTTCAGGTAATCGCATTTCTATTAAATTCCTCATTTATAAATTTTGAACAATAAAAAATGTAAATATTGACCTTTGAGTCTAAAATGAAGGAGATAGATCAAAATCGTTAAGGCCAATTTTAAGAAAAAAAATTTTTTTTATCTTTTCGGTTTTTTATTAATCTAGTCTTAATTTTAGGGTTAAACAGACACACAGACAAAGGCCATTACAAAAACAATTTTTTATAATGATACTTCGACTTCCATAACATTTTGGGTTAGATTTTTTTTACGATCGCAATACTTACCTTTAGGGTTCGAAAAGTTTATATATATATATATATAATTGTGTATAGCTATAAAGTTATTGGTTTTATAAAAATATCTTTCAAATGAAAGATTTGTATCATAAATAGACCTACATATTTGCAATGATAAGTAATTTCATATAAAGAGTTACACATTAGACCAGAACCCTTAAAGTCATTTTGCCGAAATATAGAGAGTATCCATTTTGTTTGGAATATTTATAGA
The DNA here is from genome assembly GCA_902151425.1 of Timema shepardi. Taxonomy (NCBI): domain Eukaryota; kingdom Metazoa; phylum Arthropoda; class Insecta; order Phasmatodea; family Timematidae; genus Timema; species Timema shepardi. The sequence goes on from CABFVX010000392.1 coordinate 44,158, forward strand.
TGTTCATAAATGAAATTTAATCAAGACCATTACAGCCAATTTTGAGAAAATCGTTTTTTTCTCTTTTTGCCCTTCAGTAAACTACCCTTAATTTTAAGGTTAGATATCAAATTCCAAAAATCCCTCGGGGCAACCATATGAAAACCATGGATACCAAGTTTTAGCCCGATCGGTAAAATATTTTAGGCTCTAGTCGGAGGTACAGACAGACGGAGATTCAAAAACCACTTTTTCAGATTCGGGGGGTCATGAAACGTCGAGATTCATCAAAATCTCGAGTTCGATTTTTTTGACGATCACAATAATTTCTCTACCTGTAAGATAGCGAGAAAGTAAAAATAGCACCCAAGATAAGTAAACTACACTTGTCCCATGGCTTCTTTGGTGCTGACTGACAGCTCATAGCTGACAGTTAAAAGCTTTGAAAAGTTACCAGACCAAATTACATATCCCTATGCCGAACCAAATGATCTGCAAAAACATGTGTTTAGCAGCTGTCACTTCTGACAGTTAACATTTAGGTATTATACCTAAATGTTGATTGTCAGAAGTCAGCTGTGAACTGTAAGTCAGCACCAAAGAAGTCATGGGGCTACTGTAGTATAACCTTTACGATAACTAACTTAACTAACACTAGTCTACACTACTCACTAAACTCACAAAACTAAAAGCATTCATACGTCACAGTATTGATAACACTTTACACATCTCCAGACAAGCTGTTCAAAAATTACCACCATTTATATTCTCGCAAATTGAATGTAACCAGTTAGTAGTGGATGGCTTGACGCCCCCCTCCCTTTTATACTTATCCTATCCACACCCTTTGATTCGTCTTTTTTGCCGACTCATTGACGTGTTCTCAAATAGGTTCAACTTGTAAGGTTTGGTTGTTTCTTAATTTCAAAGACTCATCCACTTCCACAGCTCTCCCTACATTCACTAATACTTCATATTTCCTTTGTAAATATTTTGTCTTAGTCTCTCCGGCTTTGTTGTCCCACTAATGGACACAATCACAGACATTTTTTAAAAATATACATACCCATTACAATTGTGGTGAAAAGGCTAAGGCGAGGTTTTTTTTGGTCAAATTTAGGGGGGCAAGGGGTGTTGAAACCCCAAAACCCTCCCTTGGTTATGGCCTTGCTGATTAAAATAAAATTATCTGCTTCTATATTGGATATATTTTATGGTAGCAAAAATAGACCATTTTGTGTCTATGTGTAGATAATTTTATCTTAATTTGTATTTAATACATATTATGTTGTAATGATATTAGGGTCTGAGTATGGATCCGACATACTTTTTATTTGTTGGCCCACTCTGTTCTATCACCATCTTTGTTTAGCAGGTATGCTACCAGCCTCAATGCCAGGGAGATTAAAAGGGACCAGGGGGAGCGTAATTGAAACAAAAGAGACAGGTTTACAAGAGTCTGGGTTCGTTTAATTCGAATCCATTAGAGTAGTCAAGAAATAAAGGATCCAAGACTCTTAATTATGACCCTTATACGCGGTAAGCGGTCAACTAAGGGACCCCCAGTCAGAGTTGGGGCTAGCCAAGTAGCCTTGTCATTTAAGGCTCAGAAAGGGTCAATTTACGGAATAATTCCACCAAGCTGAATTTTTGCATACATCTTCATTTAGGCCTTATAAGTAACGTCCTAAAAGTCCCCATCTATATCATGTTCGCTTCGAAAGATATTCAAGGCCAAAGTTCACGAAAAATGCCTTTTCACGGAAATTTCGCTTTCTATTGGTTGGACTACATAAATTACGACTGATATCAAAATTGTAGAGTGAAACATTCTTTACAAAAAATTTATTTTACGATTTTCACATACGGGCAACCGTTTTGTATGCAATGACTACTGAAATTCAACGCAAGACTCATACTCCACTCCTTGCAGTCTACTTCAAAGAATATTTCTATTATATGTTATTAAATCTATAAGACATACAAATTATTTACCTAATTTAAACTGCGTTTGTTAAGATTGTAGTAGATAGTTAACTGGCAAAAAAAAAGCGGCCCCCTCTAACCGTTGGACTCTCTGGATCTTTCGAAGTTATTTTCGATGAAACGATGCAAGTAGCTATGAGCCGAGAAACTTTTCTTTCCCACCGCTAACAATACTAGCCAAATAATGTCAATACTGATGCAAAAATTACAAAATGCCGACATCATTGCGAAACAAGCTCGGGATGATACAGACGTTTTAATAATAGAAACAGCACTTGAAAAATCAGGCACAAATACCAGAGCTGTTGGCGGAGAAGATGTAGATCCATTGGTTCCTCCATTAGCAATTTCTCTCTAGCATAAACAATGATTTTTTTTCTCAAGCTGGGCAAAGTAAAAATTGAGACGAATATAATTATATTATTCTGTTAGCATCAACAATTTTCCTCAATGTGGAGAGCACCTTCTCTTTTGTCCATGCTATCACCGGATGTGGTTCGACCTCTGCGCTCTTTAATAAAGGAAAGGCTCTGAAGTTTCTTGAGAAATGTCAAGATTTACAGCATTCAGCAGAGGTATTTAAGAAAGAAAAATTGCGCAACAAATGTAATTGTGGAAAATAGAGTGCGTTTTCTTTCGGCAATGTATGGAGCTCCAATCTCGGAAGTTTCTATTGATAACTATTGATACTTGAGCTTTCTAAATCAACAAGACTCAAAACACTTGTCAAGTTATCATCCCTCCCACGAACAGCTGGAGCTGCTGAGCAGTATATTTATCATGTGTACCTACAGGTACAAACTTGGTTGAGCAATGAGTTAAACCTTATGAAGTGGGGATGGGTAGTTAATAATACTTTTTTTTGAGCCCATAATTACTTCACTAGCACCCGCGCCGGATGTACTTCTCAACTCGATTTTTTGTAACTATACGAAAGGTTGTAGGTTTAACTGTGGCTGCAGAAAAATCTGATTGCCATGCTCAGTAGTTTGGGGTCACTGCCATGGTCAATCATGCCTCAATGTCTCTCCTGACTTCTCTTGATATAAATATAGAAGAAACAGTAAACGATGTAATGGATTTCGTCGATAGTTTACCACTAAATTTATCACAGGGAGGTAATGGCGAAATGACGAAGAGGAGGAAATGTCAGAGGTTGAAGAGACTGAAAAGGAAGAAGTGCCAGAGATTGAAGACACTGAAGAAGAAAAGTCATAATCGCTGTGTATATATTTAGTCTTTTTAAATCATGGATTAGGCCTACTGGGGAAACCGCGTAAAATAAAAACGTGCCATGCATTCTAACACGAAGGTGGTGGGGAAACGAGTTTGTTCCTGTTATTCTACTGAGTTGATGTTTTGTGGGCTGCATAACAAGAAGACGGTTGTACATACGTGAAGAATGTAAAATACCTTTTTCGTAAAGACATTTTCATTCTATAGCGTTGATGCTCTTCATAATTGTCATCGGCCCAATAGGAGGCTATATATCCACGAAAAAACATTTTTCATGTTTTCATGATTTTTGACCTTGAATATCTTTCACAGTGAACATAATATTCATAAGGACATTTTGTACGTTGTTGTACCTCTTGCTCAGGCAGCCTTGTATCTTTCCTCCGAACTCGCACCGGCCGCTATAACTCCTCCCTACTGCCTGGACCGCTCGATCCATGTTATCTGAGCCGGCCGCTCTAACCCCTCCCTACTGCCTGGACCCTTCGCGGTCCATGTTTTCCGAGCCGTCCGTGACGCTCTTACCTCTGTAATCAACTCCCTTCTTCCTATTGGCTCGCTTGGCGGGCAATATCACTTTCGTTTTCCCGAGCCAATGGGAAGCTCCCTCTTCTCTGATTGGACAAGGCCAGGCAGCAACGGAGGGTATATAAGCCGATGAAATCTTGATTCAAGTTCAGTGGTGACCCACCCTGGGACACCGCCGTTTCACAAAGAGCCTAATAAATCGTCACTATTTTTGAAAAGAGCATTTTTCATCGTCGTCACCTATCCTTCCCGACTACTCCTTACCTCCCACCGCGACTTCGTGTCGCCGGGACTGTTCCTACTCCTTACCTCCCACCGCGACTTCGTGTCGCCGGGACTGTTCCTACTCCTTACCTCCCACTTACCTCCCACCGCGACCTCGTGTCGCCGGGACTCTGTCCTTCCCCCCCTCCCAACCTGTTCGTCCTTTCAGACGGTGACCCCCACGGGATGGGATACACCCGCCGCGCCGGCAAGGCCCAACGACTTAAGACACTAAAGAAGGCAACGACCACCAAACAGTACTCCACACACGGACCCGTCTATTATTGCAGCCACCAGACCTACGAACGCAAACACTCCGCTTCAGGAACTCCAAGCGTCGACCATTCCTCCCCTCGATTTTCCCCCACACCGACCATCCGACCCCCACCTACTCCACTTTCCCCTTTTAGTCCTGAGGGCTATCACTTACACCCCTTTACCACCCCCGAACCTGCCTATGTTTTCTCCCCCATCTCCCTTCCTTACCCCCATCCACTCGACCCACGGGATCGACTCCTAGTCGCACGGAAACTACACTTCGACTAGAACAAACCACTCCACGCGAAGCCCCAGTAAAGACCGATAACAACGTTACATAGCCTAAATAAAGATGTGGGAAAAAAAATTCAGCTTAATGGGAATTATTGCGAAGACGAGTGCTTAAATGATTGGACTAAAGTGAGTGGACTAGCGTGTCCGAGAGTGGACAGCGTGTTCAGTGCGTGGACCAGCGTGTTCATCGTAGTGAGTTGTGCGCGGGGACCGGTCGCAACGTAAGTAAACGACACGGGTGACGCAGACATTTATTTTTTATTGTGAACTATGTTAATAATGAACATTTGTGACTGCTTCAGCTATTTGAATAGTTGTGTGTTTTAAAGTTAGTAATTTGTTTAGTTTAATTTGATTCCATTTTATGTTTTCTCATTCGCTTATACATTATAACAAGACAGTTTAAATTTCCACGGGAAAATAGCATGAGCTCTTACGGTGAAACAACCTCCCAATAACATATTTTCTCGATAAAGGGAACGGAGATTTCTAAAGACTCATATTTATGAATAAAAATCTGTTAATAGCGGTCAAAAATTGAAAACACCGGTCTATTTATAGTATGAGTGTAGGAATGTCGGGAATTCCATTGCCTCGCACGAAGTATGAGCAGTCCTGTCTATCCCCTCAAAGAAACTGTTTCTAAAATAGCCTATGTAGAATTAACTACAGTACTTTAATGTCATACCACCCACCTCTTCTGATCCATCAGCTCAGTGATGAATCAGCAGCAGTTGTCTGTACTCGTAGATAAAGTACACAAGACTTACTGTCCACGTTTCATTTAATTTGCGTATTGTCGTATATATATATATATATATAATACAGTATATTGCAGTATAGACACACTATAAAAAAAACCACTTGGCTCGACTGCAGACAGTCACAGTGGCAAATGTTTTAGAAGAAAATAAGGGTGACATAAGAATGGGTTAGGGAAGGATTAGGATCTTCATATTGAGCCAAAATGGCTCCTATAAATTAAATTAATTTGAAGCCGATATATATATATATATATATATATATATCAATATAATTTTTTTTGTTCAAATATGTATAACCCATTTTGGTTAGGGTAGGTAAAGTTAATAATCTCATCATTAATTGTTCGATATAAATAAGTTTCTAATCACAGCGTCCCTGCTTGAGGCCTCACGTAGATTAAATATTCCGGTAATTCAAGGAGACTGTTCTTTCTATTCAACCAATGTTAATTATTGTATTAAATAATTAAATCTGTATGTGCTAATGTTTGTGTGTTATTTCTCGCAGGATGAGACCTTCAAAGAATGCATGCAGCATATTCACATCAGTGAAGTCTATCGTTTATCTCTGTAGACTTCTCGGCTTGGCCCCAGTCACTTTCACAGGCTCGCAAAAAAGCCTTTACAAAATACATCTTCCAGGGATAGTTTGTACTGTGTTGATGGCTGCACTGACAATAATATTTTATGTCTCATCTCTCATCGGACTAGTCTCCCCCAGTGAAAGCTCATTACCATTACAAATACCTCTGTCTCACGGCCTACGTATAACTATATTATGTGCATCTGCAAATACAAATTTTATTTTATTCGCCACCAAAACCTGGAAGAAAATTGAAGCAATATTAAGATTATTAAAATCAATTGACAAAAATAAACTTCATATACCCATCCAATCATACAAATCAACTTCTATTTTAATATTATTACAATCATGCTGTTTGTCTTTTCTGGTGATACTATTCATTTTAGTTGATTTTTTCTTCCGAAATAAAACAGCTATATTTGCTATACACTACATTATCACATTATATATACCTTGCATTGTTAATTGCGCCATATGCGTATTGTTTTCAAATATAAATCATATTATAGAAAAGCGATTCTTTTATCTGAACATGGAGTTGCGTATCCTGATTAAAGACCCTAGCATGTTTAATAGCTATAGTCGCTGGTGCAAACCCGCCTTCAAACTGTATAATCCCCAGATAAATCCAGATCTTATGCCCCGCTCGTCCCTCTACACAGATGAAACAGTAACAACGTGTGGTTCCACCAACGCAAAGTCATTAGTCTTGACTGGACTTAGAAGACTTCGTGAAGCCCACAATGTTTTGAATGATGCGGTAGAACTCCTTGTGAAAACATTTGACATCCAGATATTACTCTTTGTCAGCGTATCTTTAGTTTGTTTGATTGTAAACGTTTACGAAATCTATACTTATTATAAATACATCGACAGGGATGGTTTGGTGATTGCGTCATGGACATTAACTAGCTTGATCATTTTAGTAGGTTTGTGTGTGACATGCGGGTGTAGTAGAGTCGCTAACGAGTCCAAAGAAAGCCTTGTTCTACTGCAGAAAATAACAATTCTAGAGAACACTAAACAGGACTGTATGGCACAAGCTCAACTTTTCATGCAACAGGCCATGAACCGTAAAGTAAATTATTCTATCTTTGGCTTTTTTACTTTAAGCAATAGTTTGTTGGGGTCAATTTTGAGTATGGCTTTAACTTATTTTATTATATTAATTCAGTTTACACATAAATAAACCATTTAATGTTATTTTATGTAGTTTATTTTATCATTTATTCAACTTAACTTATATTACTAAGATTACTTAAAAACTTATTTAAAATATGGCCATAAATTCTAAATTAAGGTTTAATACACATGTATACATTATATATAAACATTTAATTTTGTAATTAATATATATAATAAACCTATATAACTAAACATGTTTTTTGGTTGCAAAAAACTAATGTAAATAAGTAGCTTTTCAATGCATACTGACCCAAAAACCAAAGTTTACTGCCAGAGATCTTACAATTATTATCTTAAAATCATCATAATCATCAAGAGCAGTTTCCAGCCACTGGCCGAGTCTGTTTGGAACATAAGACTCTCCAACGTGTCCTTTGCCCCCCCTCCCCCCCACATCTCCCCCTCCACCATTCCTTTCTCCATAACACAATGACCTAGCCCTCTCCTCAACCACCTATCCCTTTATATACCTCTTGGACTCCTGCCCCCTATTTAATATCAGACATCTTTGGTATCTTTTCCTCCTCCATTCTTCTTACATGACCGTACCACCAACGTAGTTCCTTCTCTATCCTGCTCTGCACTGGATCCTCCTCAACTGCTCTCACCCTCTTGTATATCATCCCATCCATCCTTGCCACTGTACCATACGCTATACAAAGATTTGAGACAATATGATGAAATGTCTTCTCGACAATTTAGAATTCCAAAAACTCGTTTGATGAACTATTCGAAGATGTTATAACCAGCCACATTTTATGGTCAATCCAGAGTCAAAATGTGGTTGAGCCTGCTTCAAGAGGTGTGGGTATAGCCATGCTAAACAAGGGAAATTCGGTAATTCATAGTATGGATTCTGACGAAGCATTATTACTTTTAGTGCTCCTCCAACGATACAGGAGGAGAAGGAAATCACGGAGGTTATGGGTACATCCCATCGTTGGGGTGCGGCTACAATTTGGGCAGTTTCACTCTCTATCTATACCACAAACTTTGCATTTATCCGGATAAGTTTTCCCAGTTCTTCAGAATGTCTAACAGTTCTTTCGATGAGCTACTACAGGAAGTTGGATCAATTATTTCAAGGACAGATACTGTGATGAGAAGACACGTCACCAGACGTGTATGCTCTGCGGCCAGTGTTAATTGTGAAATATTTTGTACCATTAATTTACACCTCTCATTAATAATTACCAGCAATTTATAAATTGTATAAGAAACCACGATTATTCCTGTGATCAAATTATATAAAGAAAAAGTCAATAAACATTACATAAGAAAGAGGGTAGTGGTTTTTTGCTCTTTTTTTGAGCCTATAGTAGTTTAGGGGGCCCAAAATGGCCAAAAATAAATTATGTGCTTATTATGGGTGTGCAAAATCCACTTTTCCAATTTTAAGCGAACTCGAATCGAATAAATGAAATATTCTCAAAGCAAAATCAAGGTTCTAATATTTCTGGTTGATTGTTTTATTGCACAATTGTTTGTGATATTTAGTTTACTTCTAATAAATAAAATTATCCAGAACCTACAAGTCAATTAATTTATTGTTTAGTACTGTATACAACAGCTTAAAATGACAATAAATGACCATTATTGGCGAAGATTTATAATGGTAGTAGTTTTGAAGCTTTCTATCCACCTTTCCTATAGGGTCATTCCATGTCAATTCAACAAGGTCCTCAACCTCACATTTTTTAATTTTTTTAAAATTTGGCATAGTGAAAGAACCACTCGAGATATATGCCTATGTAAAATTTCATGTCCATATCGTTTTTATTTATGAAGTTATAGAGGTGCAAAATTTGCGATTTCGACCAATTTTGTCACCATCTTGTTAACTTTAACATTGAATATTTCAGTAACCTGGGCACCTAAAGAAGTGATTCAAGTGTTTTTGGAAAGTTCTTGAATAGCTCTTTCATATGAGATTTTAATTGGGTGTTTTAAAAAAAGGATATAAAAAAATCGTTAAAATCAATATTTTGGCGGCCATTTTCTCAAAAACGGGTTTTTTTCCCCCTTCAAAAAAAATATATGTTGTATATATACTATTACTTAGTAGCTATGAAACATTTGAAGATGGGATGAAAATGGGTTCAGGAGTTA
>CABFVX010000392.1:57357-77895 GCA_902151425.1 Timema shepardi
ATTCACAAGATGTCTTGTCAGAGGTGAAGGAAGGGTTTGGTAATCAGATAAATCTGTGCCGGGACCGGGGATTGAACCCCGGCCGCCAACACAGAAGTCTGACACCTTACCCCTAGACCACCAGGTCACCTGAAATGATGGAAAAAGTAAAGTTAGGAGAGCTATATATTTATTGGAAAAAAAAAAGTATTTTAGAAAGTAAAAAAATTAAATGAGAGACATAATTTGGAACAATATGAAAGCTAAGAAAGAAAACATGGTGAAGAAGACACATTTGAGGGGGCTGCCTTTACTCTGTATGTTCAGAAGGCCCTTGCAGCTTTCGGAGCAGCGCGCGGCGAATTTCTTCGCTATGGCGAATCTCCCGCTCGCGCTTTTCTTTTGCCGCCTGGAGGGTTTCGCGACGCATCTCTGCATCAAACTCCATCTTGAGACGCAGTCGCTCCATCTCCAGGCTGTGCAGCTCCTCGGCCCGCTCCATCTCCAGGCGGTGCCGCTGTTTGGCCTCTGCCAGACGCTCATAGTGCAGTTCCTTATACTCTTGGATGCTGATTTTTGCCCTCTCCTGCAAATGTATGTGTGTGTGTATATGTAAATATATATATATATATATATATAAATTTTTAAGTATTTTAATCAATTAAATTAACTTAGATGCAAATATGATTATTTTAAAGGTAGTGAATTAAATTTAGAAGTACTATATAATGTAGATACTAGATACATTACTGAAAAGTATACGATAATTAAATGATATTTTAATATTAATAAATCATATCCTTATTAATATAAAACTCTAATTTAAAAATAATAATAATAATACATGAAACCTTTATTTTATATTTTTATATATATATAATCCGACCACGTTTCAGAATATAAAGTGAATCATAATGACCCCATTTAATACAGACAGATAAACCAAACAGATTTCAGAAAATAGGGTTACATGTAACATGTTTAAGAACACACAAATAGACAGGGGACGGTTATGAAAACACAGCTGCCAACCTCCAATCGTCTAATGTCTGGTTAAGAATCAACTAGCTAAAGATAGTATATTTGGTTTTTTTTAGTGATGATTTACTCGTAACTAGATATAATATTCTGAAAATTGAAAAATGACACCTTGACACAAGAATCAAACTCGGGACCTTTGGCTTAGTATGCCAATGCTCTAACTGCTGAGCAATGTAGGAATCGTCCCGTGTCCAGGGTCATTCTTCACTCATATTTTAAGGCAGAGTCTATGATGGACGTGCGGAAATCGTCGGCTACAAATGTGTGGTTTATTAAGATCACGAGCTATCAGAAAACGCAACCACCTTCGACTCGGTAGTTGGCTTATTGCTCCCCCTTGTACAATTATTACAATTGTAAGTCAACTACAGAGTCGAAGATGGCTGCATTATCTGATGGCTCGTGATCTTAATAAACCACACATTTGTAGCTGACGATTTCCGCACGTCCATCATAGAATCTATCTTAAAATATGAGAGGAAAATGACCCTGGGCAGAGGACAATTCCTGGATAGATCAGTGGTTAGAGCATTGGCATAATAAGCCAAAGGTCCGAGGTTCAATTCCTGTGTCCAGGTGTCATTTTTTAATTTTCAGAATGTCTGGTTAGTTTGCGAGTTTATAGCGCCCGTAGCTGAGGGTCAGCTACAGAATATTGTTATTAGTGTACGGTAGTTAAGACATGATGTTAAAGTTATTTTAAATTTTACTCTTGCTTGTACGATTTAAAAAATAAAATTATAAGCTTCGCACTGTTAACCTATGTAAAAAAAAAAAGTTAATTACAAATTGCTCAAGAAAATATTGTGAAAATATTGCTACTCTAAAATTTCAGAGGAAAAAAAAGACTCAGGTTTGCTAGAACGGCTAGCAATTTCATCAGAATTTACTAAACTGAAATGTTATAGTAAATTATTATATATTGTTAAATAATCTATTAAATAACTATATTATTATAATTTTATATAACTTTAAAATCCATAGAATATAATAAATATTAATCGAAAGAATTTTAATTTCAATTCACAATCAAGTTTAGTTTATCTATCAAAACCAATTTAAATTTGGTGTGCAGCCCATATGGGAAGATGTGGCGAAAGAAAATTATCGAGTGGAAATTTTACTTACGAGGAGATCCTCTTTAATATGAGGAAGTGCTATAGATTCTAGGCAACATTCTGGCTGCTGATAATCATGCACTTCTTCTTTAAAACTCTCCTCTGATTTTATTGGAAGATCCATTTCAGACTAGCAGAAAACAAAAGATGTTTTAAAGATTACAGATTTCTATTAAACATTTATCAGAACATAGAGTGGTACAAAGGTTCTCAGAGCATAAAGCTATAATGAAAATGTTAAAGAACATTATATATAAACTGAGCAATGAACATGTTTTAAAACAGAGTGTGATATATTGAAAAATGTTTAAAAACATATTGTGTTTTATTAAATATATAATATGATCACGTTTCATAATAAGAGTCAAATTGAACTCGTTTAATATGGACAGATACATCTTGTGAATGTGGGGAATGCCAGGCCTCCACCGTGGTTCGGATTCCACATTAAACTGTAGGTCTTCCATTTCATCTCACAATCACCCTACCATTACACATTAGCGTAAGTGCTTATAACCCGAACAGGTAGTAAGATGTAGTGCTAATAATAATAATAATATAGACCGATATACTGAACAAATTTCAGAAAATAGGGTTATATGTAACATGTTTAAGAACACAAAAATATACAGGTGACGATTATGAATAACACATCTGCCAACTCCCAACCATCAAGTGCCTGGTTTGCATGATGCGATACGAGTTTGTAGAGCTGTTTTTTTTATATCAATAAGACAAAGTTTTGAATGTCAGAGTTTCTGACTTGCGTCTCTATGTCCATAAGACATAGTTTTGAATGTCAGAGTCCACAAACCTGTTTTTATGTCCATAGGACAAAGATTTAATCATCAGAGTTTCTGAATTGTTTGCTAAGTCCATATGACATAGTCTTAAAATATTTGCGCAATTACCCGACGCCCTGTAATGTGTGGCCAAGTTCCATATGGTCTTACCCTTTAGATCGGGAAAAAGAGATCAGGTAATCTATAGCTTTGTTCCATGAGCAAGTTGGGTCTTTGACTGATACCAGTATCTAGCCTATCTATTGTTGCACTTTGGTATAGTATTCAACTCGTGGGTATTCCAGAGTAGTGGCCCGCATGGTTTTGTTTATTGTGTCCGGCCCCCATCTGGTGCAGCTTGAGTTAGTTAATGTTTAATTGTTTGCTATTGTTATAGTCCGCCTCCAGACATATGTTGATATTTAAATATACTATTGAATGACCTGGCAGTACTAATAAGGAATAGACCGGTCATAGAATCTTTTCAGCCAATATTTCTGGTAGTTCGCCTTGAACTATTTGTAAGCTTATAGTTCCACTTTTAGGAACTAAACCTTTGTGTCTTGTAGCTCATTATGGAGTTAACTCATGCAAGCTAGCTCGTTTGGCTACCAATGTTGTAACTCCTTAAACTAAGACATTCTAAATTTAGCTATTGTTTAACTATAGTACTTTTCCATTCTTATTAGGTCTATTAGTCTAGTAGCTGTAAGGCTGGAGTGGTGTTTTGTACTGTTGCATACCTTAAATGTATTGCTCCTTCCAATTTAAATTGTCATTTTCAGTCAGACGCACCTTCATTTTAGAATGTGTGTTTGTTCTACTTTAACAAGTTACATCCTTTTCTAATAAAGATACAACCATACTTGTATTGGTTGCGAGTCAAATTAAGGTGCTTCACACCTAACGCTCCTGATTTGGATAACAATGATTTACTTAACAGAAATGATGCCCAACAATAAACTCACTGTGAAGTCATATTCTTGAGATAGGTCTATCCAGTCCACCTCATCACACCCTATCCCTATCTTGAGCTAGTTCTATTCAGTCCACCTTATTACACCCTATCACTCTCTTGAGCTAGTTCTATTCAGTCCACCTCATCACACCCTATCACTCTCTTGAGCTAGTTCTATCCAGTCCACCTCATCACACCCTATCCCTATCTTGAGCTAGTTCTATTCAGTCCACCTTATTACACCCTATCACTCTCTTGAGCTAGTTCTATTCAGTCCACCTCATTACACTCTTTCTCTCTTTCAGCTCCATTCTAATGTTATCCTCCCATCTGTATATATGGTCTCTTTCCATTGGGTTTACCAGTCAATATCCTGAACCAGATTTTATAATGATCTTCCATCCACGCTCCATATCCTCACCTCGTCAGCACTCCTCCCCCTGCATTCTACAATAACTAATTATTATTAGCACCGCGTCTTACTACCCGTTCGGGTTATACGCACTTACGCTAATGTGTAATGGTAGGGAGATTGTGAGATGAAATGAAGGACCTACAGTTTAACGTGGAATCCGAACCACGGTGGAGACCTGGCATTCCCCACATTCACAAGATGCCTTGTCAGAGGTGAAGGAAGGGAACAGAAGTCTGACACCTTACCCCTAGACCGCAAGGTCACCTCTCTACAATAACTAATTATCCTAACGGTGTCTAGTGGCGAATAAAGGATCATTTCCACTCTAATATCATTATTGCTATCTAAGATTGTATCAAAATATTTAGACTCATTAACCAATTCAAATGATACGTTATTCGAAGTAATCCCTAAACTAAGAACAATAAGACTCATAAAACAGTGAATTAAACTAAATCATCTAGAAACAGTAATACAGTAGATTCTTGGAAGCTCGATACTCAATAACTCGACATTTTGTGTAACTCAATACGCGCGTGCGCACACAGTTGGCACCAGTCATCACAATCCAAGGTCAATCAACTGTATAACCTTTAAGTTTGTTTGTGTAACTCGAGTGGAGAATTCGTGCTGTTTTTGTTAGTTTTCCAATCCAGTAACATGTTATTTGAATCAATACCATATTATTATATGCACAGTACTCTAATGCATTTTTGTATATTATACATATGCATACACACCATTATATTAACTCGTAATACATTGTACTGAGTGTATATTACTGTTACTGTACCATACAATACTTCAGTCAAGTACAACTGCACACTTTAATATAACACATTTATGGTGCCCCTAAGTACATAGGGTCCATGGTAGTTTTCGGACAGCAAAGTACAGTTAGAGCCATCTGGTGGCTAATTATGAAATATGCGTTTCCATGGTAACTATATTTAATTTTGATAATGTTTTGTCAATGGCGATGTATTTTTTAAGATGCAAACTCATATTTATCATTTATTCCATTTGTTCCATTCTCCCTGTAAAGAATAAAATCAATTATATGGAGTTGATGTTATTTTAAAATAGTCAAAATAAAAAAAAGAACATAATATGCTTAAAAGTAGACGAAAGTAAAATGAGGTAAAGCTATATATTTATTTATTTTGAAACCCCTTTGTGTGTTATTGTTAAAAAAAACGTATTTGGAAAACGTGTGCCAAAATTGTCAATTCTATCAGTGTTATAAACTTTAAAATATTTGGGAAGCTGACAATTAAACTAGGCCTAGCTTACATTAATATCATTGTCAATATTGTTTAAACATATAAAAGCATTGCCAGATAAATAACATAGGCCTATAGGAATTCCAAACTAAATTACTTAGGTTACATGTTGATCTTTAGTTTTGAAACGTTTTCCCGGAATGAGTGACTGCTGAATAAACAAAGAAATTACAGCTACGCGATGTATGCAGGGACACCAAGAGCATGTCAAACAATTTTGAATATGTAGAGAAATAGTTAAATATATATGTATATTATACATATATATATATATTGCCCTAATTAATTTACTTATATCTGTAAAGTATTATTCTCAAACAAATTTTACTGAGGATCTCATAACTCGCAAAAAAAAATCCTTTTGAGAGAGATTTTCACACTAGAAAGAGAAATTTAACCATTTAACATCATGAATATAAACAAAAAAACATACTATTCTAGTTTTATTTAACAGTATGTGAATGTTTTATTCCACTTTCACAAAATATAATAATACTTTCATAGAATATAAAAAGCTAGTTTAACTAAAGTGCGCGATAAAGGGCAAGTCGTATGTGTCCCTTAGTTAAGTGCACTATAAGGGGTGTAATTGTACAATTTAAGAGAATTCAGACACCATCAAAAATAACTTCTGGCCTTTAAGCCAACGCCATTGCAACTTTAAAGTCCACTTGGCTTCCAAGTTCCAAGGGCCCTTAGACGGACTATTTGGATACAGCCATAGTAAAGATGCATCTTATGCAAGCAAGTTCATTCCTAAAAATCAACATTTCAATAACTCGACAACATCTCAGACTACATTAGGTAGAGTTTCAATACTCTATTCTACTAATAAATAAAATGTTCACAAAGGCAGAGGCCTACCTTAATTTCCAAATCCTCTTCGTGATCAATATTATATTGCAAGTCTTCCTTTGATTCAGTCTTCACATTGAATGCTTCTCCCTCCATTTTGTTATAAGTTTAATTTGATATAAATGCAGATATTAACACCACACAAATAATATATTTCTATGATAATATATCTCGATTGACCTGCACAGTGCACAGTGCACACTGATAATACAAACTATAATTACTCAATATTGCATAGATAATAGATTAGTTTAATTCAAAGCTAAGCTCCAAAACTGATAAATGGTATAGTCATTGATAATAATTAATGTCCATATTAGTGTCAAGTAAAATAATAAAAAAAAAATTTAAAACAGACAAAAGAATTAGGCCTGTAAACAAGACTCGATTATATATCCTTTATCTATGGACTCGATGAAGATGAAATATTTCAGTATTAATTTAATAACAATTAGACCTACTCAAAGCAGGATGTTTATGTACTCTCTGTTTACCATGACCGACTACATTATCGCTTTATTCCTCTTCTAGACGACGCCATAGTGGAAAAATATAAACTAATATTGATACCATTTTTAAAAAAAAGTATTTTTTTTTGCAGCGCATCCTTTGACATAGGGATGGCAGGAGTCACTAGACAACATAAGACCCATTCCCATAGTGCTGTTTTCTGAATTAAATATTTTTTTCCATTGATACAATACTGAGCTGACATTCAAAATGGCTCTAACAAAGTTTGATAATGTAGGGCTAGTTTATGTTTTATAATATTTAGGATTTATAAGTATAATTATTTTATCTTGGCTCATATTTACACTAAAAAATAGCTTTCTCATGTTTATTACATTGTAAAGTTTTTCACTTTATATTAGGCCTACATAAACTGTATTCAAATGTTTTTATTAATTTACATCACGCTGATACCGGGGTATAGCTTGTACACTCATGCGAGTAAACATATATATTTATTTTTAAGTATTTAACATGCACTTTCTGAATTGAATGATTACGTCAGCACACGAGAATTTATGTGGATGAGAGTGAAAGGGCCCACAAATTTTGCTGGGAAAGGTATTTTCACATCCCTTTAGACAGGCTTCTGTTACATGCTACAATCGAAATGGGATCAGTGGTTTCACTTTTCCTCTGAAGGAAGTTGTGCAACAAATTTTTAGTGCTCAAGAAAAATCCATCGACCCCGCTTGGGTTTGAACCCACGAACATTGTGTCCTGAGGCGAGCACTTTACCCACAGAGGTGTACACATAGGTAAAAGTATCAAAACAAAGATAAAGAGTAAAACAAATTGTATCAAGAAAAATATATTGATATCAAAGTGTCATTACTTTTTCAAAATCCCTACATATGAGCCACCTTAAATAACAGCTGATTGTTTTAAAAACTTGAAATTGAAGCTCTAGAGCTATACCAAAAACAATAACCAATCGATTGAGAAACTTAGATGAAAAGTTGTTTCATTAAATAAAAGAAAATACATATGTTTTAGAAACCATAAAAGTGTAGATGTAGTGCGTTACAGGAAGATATTCTGTTAATACTGGACAATAAAATTGTATTTTTAAATGCTTCTCGTGTTTAAAATTTCACCGTTAGATTTATTAGAATCCAAAAAATGTTCTATAAGCCTAATATATTTTTTATAAAAGATTTGTAAAATATAATATTTAAAAAATTATATTTAATTCTCCTTGTCATTCTGTAGCATGTCATTTATATGATATGACATATAATATTAAAATTCCATAAATACAATTAAAACAAGATAACAAGTACTAATATATTGTAATGTGAAAGGTGTTAACTCACTGTGGATTTATGTACAAGTATTAATATATTGTAATGTGGAAGGTGTTAACTCACTGTGGATTTATGTTGCCATGAAACTCCCAAGCTCATAGAAAGATGGCCCCAGTGGACCATGCCAGTACTACGGGCAATTCCACGTTTTGATCAAAGGGCATACATCGAAGAAAAGAAAGATAATGGTCTCTGCTCGCCACACCTTCTGAAAGTGCAAGTGAGAAATTGGTGCAATTCTGCAACTCTATTCTTTACCCCCCTCCCCCCTTTCCCCTTAGATCTCCTGATGTTGTCCAATTCCGAATCCGTTTTGTTGCTATATAACGGATTCCCTGTGGACCAGGTGATTGTGTTGATTGAGCCCATGAATCTGATTTACTTTTATATGTCCTTAAGACATTGATATATTTATCAGGAACTGATTGTGCAACCCTAAAAACTTTGATCATGTTTAGGATCTCTTTATGGCAACAATCATATCAGCTAACGTTTTCTTCTAGGACCTAGTTAGGTCAGTTACTGATTTCAGTCACGATTGCTCCCCTGTTTGTGTAGCTATTTGCGGTGTGCAACCTGTGAGAGCACTACTGGGTTGAAGTTATGGCCCTCGGGGATAATGCTTTGTTCCGGCCCCTTCAGGTAGTTTGTATTAGTTATTGTGTGTTCTAGTAATGGCTAAATCTATACATTTATTATTGATTGTCTTGGCAGTACTCATAGTAAAATAACTGTGCAGATACCTGATTGTTAGCCATCTATTATTTGTAAAATGGAAGCCTCTCTTAGAGGATATTATTTTTAGGTGTTCTTAACTCTCTATGGGGATTAACACAAGCTAGGTATATTAAATAATAATCTTCCTAATAACTCCAAAAATAGAGGATTTGGTACTATGTTTCTATTTTCAAATGTTTCACTATCTTTAATGATTAGACCACTCAGGTATTAGTTTGGTATTAGCCAGACTAGGTTGCCTTTATGTATATTCATCATTTTAGAAAACATTCTAAAGATTGGTAAGTAAGGAGTGATAAAATAGTACTTAATACTTACAAATGTTTACACCTGCCTAATTCGTTCTATGTCTGTTTTGATTTTTATCCAATGTTATTTTCGTTAATTTATCACCCTAAATATTGTATATGTGGTTATATAAGTGTTTTAAGGATGAAGGTTAATATTTGACTTGATGGTATTCTCCAATGACATTTTAACCTTCTACTTTGTTATTATATACTTTTTAAGTTTATAAAAGCGTAGATGGTATGTTTCTCTAATACTATTGATATTATAGTTCTCATTTTATCAAATGTTTTGGCTTTTTTATCTTGCTTTATTATACAACCTACCACATTTGTAATTTTAACTTTAAAGGGCTTCGAAGTCTTAACTACAAATTTATGTATATTGCCTGAAACTTAATTTGATCTGGATTTCCTATTTCCTACTGCTGATGAGTTGAGGCAGACGCTCATTCGTAGGAGTAAGAACGAAGATCCCTATTTCTAGATATTAACTAAACTAAATGTTCTATCTAACTTTTGTTGGTTCCTTGTCTACAGAGTGTTAATATCTGTTCGTCCAACTGAATGTGTTCTACCTCGATAACAGAATACAGTTATCATTAATTAATTTGATTAAAATCTTTTCACTTGCTACATCTTTTTGTTTGCTTTTTAATAAACTTGTTTGTTAAACTTATATATTTCGGTGATGTATCTTCCTTCCCTATCCTTCATCAATTATAACTTATATAATTATGTAGTAGTAATGGTCTCTTTTTCTACGTGATAGGAGAAGCGATGGTTCAATCCTGGTTAGAGGATTCACTACCTTTTATGGGCAAGTTTGTATCTGAAGAAGACTTAGAAGTTTTCTGCCACTATATATGTGCTGGTTTTTGTTTGGTAAGGACACTCTTCCTCCTAGACGGCTGGGAGGATGGGGTTAGATAAAGTTATGTCATGCGCTTCAGGCAAAAAAGTTTAAGATGGTGTTATCGCCATTGAATCGTGAGCACTTCATGATTATTAGTTTAAGGGGGCATTTTTGACCAGTGATTATCATGTTGGTATAGTTAATGCTTGCGCTTCACGCAACAATATTTAAGATGCCATTATTGCCATTGAACCGTTTGTATCTCATGCTTATTAGTTTAATAAGACGTTTGTGCCATTGATTATCATGTTATTGTAGTTAATGTGTGCGCTTCACGCAACAATGTTTAAGATTGCACTATCTCTAGAGCCCGGATTGTATGTAATATTAACCTACAAAATATGTACATAAATATTTATCAAAATCGGTTAAAATATGTAATAATGTCAAAATATGTAACATTGATAAAACTTTAGTTATCCTCATTTATAATAAATACATATATTATTGAACAAAATGTAATTTTATAGCTGCAAATTTTTGAAGGAAGTAATAGAAAAACACTTTTCTAAATATACCTACATACGGTTAATTTTTGAGCTAGTTGTATTTCATTATTAGTTTGTTTCACACCAAGAAGTAGACTTCAAATAAACTGCAATATATAACCAATTCTAGAAACCATTCAAATACTAAAAACTTTCAATTAAATGATCATGCATGTCCAAATGAGGATTCAGGTCTGGCACTTTTCATGTTTAGATGCACAGTGAATTATAAAGTGCTTTTCAATATTCTCTGAACTTAATGTTGGTCTTCTATTAGATCAAATGTTTTTATATGAGCAGAAGCTTCTTTTTACATCACAAGAAGTCATGGAAGCTTATTTAAATAAAGGCATTTTTACTACATAAATTCCTTCAGGTGCATCAACAACCAAGAAAGATAAACCGATACCTTACAGCCTTACGCTGTAATGTCCCTGATTTGACACTAAAGAATATTTAAAAGCATTGACAATATTCTCCTCTTAATTATATATATATAAATTTTATTTGAATTTTATATTTTATTACTTGGCGCTATTTTGCCGAAATATTGAGAGTAGCCATTTTGTTTGGAATATTTATTAATGTTTATAAATGAAATTTAATCAAAATTGTTAGAGCCGATTTTGAGAAAATCTAATTTTTATCTTATTGCCCTTCAGTAAACTACCCTTAATTTTAAGAGTAGATATCCAATTCCAAAAATCCTCGGGGCAACCCTACGAAAACCCCAGATATCAAGTTTTAGCTCAATAGGTAAGATAGTTTAGGCTCTAGTTGGAGGTATAGACAGGCAGACGGAAATTCAAAAACCCTTTTTCGGATTCAGGGAGTCATGAAACGTCAAGATTCATCAAAATCTCGAGTTCGATTTTTTTTTACGATCACCATACTTTCTCTACTTGTAAGATAGAGAGAAAGTAAAAAAAGACTGTAAGGTCTGTAACAAATGATTAAGCATGCACTTGAACCAGTTATCTCTGACTTGAGCAGATAAGAAGAGCGCCACAATATTGTGACCGTTTCTAGCCAACATAAGAAAAATAAAATAAACTAGTTTAGAATTAGCAGCAAACTATCTGATGGAGAGCGCCATACTAAAATACAAATATTCTCATAGCGCTCGATAAATTACATACATGCTACGTATAATATAAAGAGCCCTGCATACTACAAATTATTCCCTATCCATGGCACCAATGCTGGTTATGGGAGAAAATGGGATTTGACAATAGGTGCCTTCAACTTGTGTGATGACGATAAACAAAGGACAGAGTTATTTAAAAAAATAAGAACAACACCAAAAAATACATTACAGAGCAATAAATAATAAACTGCATGACAATTGATTAATAAAATAATAAATTAAGTGTTTTATTATTGGAAAGTATGAGTTATTTTATTTGTGTGATGAGAGTGCCTTGCGGCTATGTGAGGAACTACGCTCTCTATCCAGGACCAAGTTGAGCTTCAGAGGTGTTACCTTAAGGACTTATTATCTGTGGCTGTGTATTGTAAATTGTAATGTCTTATGTCTGCAACATCGTAGGGATGGGAAAAAATGCTCCTTTAGTGGAACAGGAGCAATCTGCTACTTTTCCACCACTGCAACTGTTCCTTTTACCTGCTCCTTTTTGTCACAGTCTCTAAATACAAAACTACTCCCAGCCTAATTTTTTTTAGCATCACGTCTACTGCCCGTTTGGTTTATAAGCATAAGCACTAATTACGCTAATGTGTTAGGGATGAGGATGGTTGATTTTAGAGGCAGTACACCCACATTTGTGTGAAATGAGAGTGGAAAACATTTACGAAAAACCACTCTCATTTCCAAGGCCTTAGCCAGCCAATAATTTTGGGGGAAGGGGGGAGGTTGGTGGGGGCACATCCCTCAATAATGGAGGATAGAAAAAAAATCATAAATATTAAACACTTATAGAAGCTATCCTAAGTGTGTTTTTTATGGCAACAATACCCCCCTAATTGCCCAAGGTTAGAACAAATTATAGATATTAAACAGCCCTGTAAGCTCTCTAAAGTGTTTTTTTTATGGTAACAGAATCCCCTAACTGCAGGAGGCTAGGAAAAATCTATATATTATTTAAACACCTCTAGCTCTTTAAAGTGTTTTATAGTAACATAGCCCCCTAACTGTTGAAGGCAAGGAAAACTTATGAATATTAAACACCTCTAGAAGCTATCTGAAGTGTTTTTTTATTGCAACATCATACCATAACTGCCGAAGGCTAGACAAAATTCAAAATATTAAACGCCTCTAGAAGCGTTCTGAAGTGCTTTTTTATGGTAACACAGCCCCTAATTTGTAGTTGTACCTTAATTTTGATATTGTTTGAACCATAAATAAAGCCATATATATTTGGTTCATAAAATTTCGGGGAGGGGGGTTGAACCTCCAAAACCCTCCCCTGACTTCAGCCTTGCTCATTGCAACCAACCGGGCTCGAACCCATATCTCCCTGTCATCGGCAGTCCAGTATATTGCAGGAGTAACTCCAGAGACTAGGAGTCTGCAACTTTTTTGATATCGCGGGCCATATGGGTTTAACAAAAATTGTTGGGACAGCTTTTTTTTTAAAAAAAATTCAACTTTATATTTTTCATGTAGCAATTAGTTATTAATTATATTTATTGAACACACTTGTTTTCTAAATATTTTGTGGGCTAAATAAAACCAGTCGGTGGGCCGTAGATGACTGAATCTTGCCTTAAATCATTTGATCAACAAGTGAACCTTTTCAATGTTCGTCATCAACGTGACAATTTATTGTAGGAATACATTACATACTGTATTTGTATCGTGGAGATAGTGTTTTGTATGACTAAAGCTGTAATGTTTCTAAATTAGTGTAATTTTATAGGTTCTTGTACCATAGTCTGCTGAACTATTTATTTTACATGACATCAATAAATCATTATATTTAAACACAAGTTCCTAGTTCACTGCTCCCAAACACAATAATTATCATCAATATATGTTTTACCATGTCATGGATTACAGATATATCAGCACTGCTAAAGGTATTAAAGTTAAGATCCAATCACTGAACATTCCAATATCTCCCCCTTCCTGTCTTATCTTAGAATGGTGAGTATGTGAGCCTTCTGAGTATCGAATGGGCCGTCGCGGTTTTTCTTCCACAGCCTTCTGTTGTCTTGTTCCTGTGTCCCACCTGTCTTCTGGATCTGACTGTTGTGCACCTCCTAATGCCCCTGATGATTCCCCCTTCATGTCTTGACTCAACCCATCACCAATGACGGGGCTGGGTGTGGGCAATACCAAGTGATCCTCAGTACCGATGTGTGTTCCCCCCTCCCCGCTCTATGAATAAGAGAATCAGGCGGGTATTGCATGGCCCAACGGGACTCTTTGGGAGATGATATATTCTGACTGCTACAAGGTAATGCCGCAGTCATTTGGCTAAAATTACCTTTCACTATAGTTCCTGAGTCTAACTTAACTAAGTATAGTCTTTCACCCGACCTCTTGTGAATGATAGCATTTTCCCAAATAACTTTGTTTTGTTTAAAAACTTTGACCAAAACACTTTCATTTACATTAAAAATGATTTTCCTTCTTCCAGAATATCTTCGCTGTATTCCTTGCTTATAAAATACATGAGCCCTTATTTCCTCCATGCTTTGGTTTTTTTACCATCCATTATATTGTTTATGACATCCAATGGTGTTTGCAAAGCTCTGCCCATCATCAACATCACTGGGGCAACCCCAGTGGTTAGCTGAGGGGTGTACCTATAATGCATTAGAAACTCTGTCAAGGCCATATGAACATCTTTTCCAGCAAGAATGGCCCTCTTGATGGCTCGTTTAAACTAGCCAATACCATTTTCCGCTTGGAAATTGGTTTGCGGGAAATATGGTGCACCTGAGTGATATATTATGCCAAGTAAGTCACAAAAATCAGTATATTATTTTGAACGAATAAGTTGACTACCATTATCTGATACCATAAGTTCTGGTAATCCAAATTAGGAAAATAAGACCATCAGGGTTCGAATTGTGGCCGTTGTAGTTACTGACAACATTTTGCAAATTTCTAGCCACTTAGAATGAGCGTAGATTGTCATCAAATAGGTTTTCCCGTTGATGGGCCCTAAAAATTCAAAGTGTATACAGCTCCAAGGCTTTTCTTGCCATGGCCATGGAATAAGTTCACACCTGTCAGGCGAACCTTGTACTTTCTAGTATGGACCACAGCCTATTACGTCGAACATGGAACTTACTAATGCCAAGAACCTTACGGCTAATCCTTATCATGTACCCAACGAATCATGTAATAAACCAAAATCCCTGTTGTATAAGAGAGAAATAAAATTCCAAGTGTCTTCAACCGGTGTTTCTGAATCATACGAAGTATGCACTCTTGGTTGTATGATTGTATCTGCTATCTCAAGTTTAGAAGAAACAACATCTCAATGCAAGATTCCAGGCTGTGCAGGCTTCAAATCACTTGTGTCATCTTGCAAGTCCCTAACTCAGATAAGTGCTTTGCCCCTACTGCCAGAGGTAGCACATGAGTGGTATACAATGCTGACAGTAATGTTGCAATAATCTAAATTGAAACACTTAGTAATTGGTCAAGATCATACAACTGTCATATATTTTGACCAGCCCCTGTACGAGAAGGCAATTCAGTTGGTAGATGCAAGAGCAGACTTGAAAAACGAAGATGTTCTGAGACTTGGGGAGCTGCACGTTGTAGTGGCGTTTCTGAGGGCTCTGGAAACCTCAGTGGAAAATTCTTGCATTGATTATGCATGGATTGAAGCAGGTTTATATGGGTCTGCTACCACTTGACAGATCCTCAAGTGCAGCCACTACTAGAGAGCACTCTGTGTACACATATCTAAATACATGGATCTGTGCGAATTTGCTGCGGAACAGCTATTCACAGAAATGCCCCATCTAAAGGAAGCGTGTGTGATGCCAACTTAAGTTATACAGGAAGCTAGCACCAATACAATTTTTTGTGCAAGTAGTGTATCAATATGCATAAGGATAGCAAACAATACACTTATAGAAATACTGTCTGATGCTGCTGTTATTAAAGAACTGGAAAAGTGGGAAGAATATAAGTCATCAAATCCCATGTTTAAGTCAATGATGAATTACATACACCTGGTTGAATTAATCTTGATATTCGTTGAAGCTTCCAGAAATGGTGAAATAGTGGCTAAGGTACATTGCTGACATGTATGAAATGAAGACAAAACATTAAGTGACATGGAGAGAACAGGAACTTGGCAACATATCTGTCACAAATAGAGTCATCTCTTTTGTCTCAATACGTGCAGACCACGCTTGTGAACAGCTTAACAGGATGATGAAGGTCCATTCAGGCTTAATTGTCATTTTCAATCATGTAAATGCTAGGCAGTGATTATTCTTGGCTCAGCTAAATTTAAAGGTCAGTTCGGGCTTCAACATAACAAACAAAAAGGACACTATGATTTACATCCACTGTTGTCAGACAACTCCATGAAGCTGCAGTCAAAATCAAAGTTGCAATATTGAAGCATGTAAATCCTTTTACCGTTGAATGCGACTGATTGCACAATTTCATCACACATGCATGTGTATCACAAGAGTATATTCAGAATGATTTGAATGCAGATGAAATCACACATAATCTTTATGAACTATATGTCACTGGATGCATCACTGGTGATCTCAGTATTTGGGAACCTGTCCAAAAGCAAAACAACAAAATGTATATATATCTGGCAGCAAGCAACAAATATTAAAGATTCGTAACCAAACAGTTGACCTCAGAGAGACCAAAAATCTATACGGCAATTTGATGGCTTAGAGCAGATAAAACAGGGACATTGACCAAAAGAATACAATCGGTAACTTTGAGTTCACATTGACTCTAAGAGCATTTTTGCTCCAGTTGGATCATTGTTGCCATGCACTGACAAATCCAAACTAATGCACAACTTGCAGAACTTAGCAAATACAAATGAAAACAAGGGGCAGAAATAAACTACAACAAACAATGTGGATCGTCCATTATCATACACAAATCAGAAAATCGCCATTGTTGATGGAATGGTTACTGTCCAGAAAATGACGATAAAAGCAGGGGCACTCACAACAGTAAGAGATGTAGCACAGAGCTTCATTGACAGGCTCGCAAGTTTGACAGCAGGTTTCAGTAATGTTATTGTGGTCTTTGATCCATACAAGCCTGATTCACTTAGGGAGCAAACAAGAGAGAAACGAAAAAAAGTAAAATTTCCCATACAATATCACATTGCAGATGATACGATGATTAAAGGTATCCCGCTTACCAGATTTATTTCATATGATAAAACAAAAGCAGGCCTGACAGATTACCTTGCCAAAGCAATCCTCGACTACAAGAAAAACTCACCTGACATAGTCATCAGATCAGGATCAGATCACACTAGAAGCAACAGAAAAGTACACTATGAAGATAACAATCATAAAGAAGCTGACATGCTCATGATCTGCCTGGCAGCGGAGGCATCGCGCCAGTATCCTGACACATAAATGATTTTCTTCAGTCCCGATACATACGTGTTGATCCTTGTCCTGGCACACTATGAAAATCTTTGCAAAAGGACTTCGCTTTCAGTGGTATCAGGAATGGCTGAAAGGGGTACATTATGAAGAGCTTTAGGCACAGATAGAGCACAAGTTTACTATATTTCACTCATTCACTGGAGCAGATAATGTAGGAAGATTCTCAGAAATAGGCATATCCAAATAGTTTGGACAATACATGAAAGCTAATGTTGAATTTCCTAGAGCAATGATGAAACTACTTGTGGAAGGAAATCTAACGCAGGAGGTGAAAGATGAATAATTGTAAAAGTTAATTTGCTCTATGTACTGTCCGAAGGTTATCTGCATTAATAGTATACCAGATCTAAGATGACATCTGTTCTGCAAACAAGTCGTTGAAAGCAAAATGCTACTACCTTAGCTTGGAGCACTTGAACACACATCAAGTGCTTGCGGTTACAAAGTTGGGTTTGTTGCCAAGCCAAAGTCATGCAGCAGCAGCTTTTAGATTCACTGCAATTCGGTTACTATAAGGACAGAGGCGGACAGATTCTTCAAGTCACAACAACAGTACTTCCCACATCACAGGCAACCAACGAGTTGGTCAGATATCCTCTGTAAAACAAGCTGCTTCAGCACAAATTGCGTTATACATATGTAACACATTTTTTGACTCCCGGTTTTAAATTTTAAGATTTATTTTTAAAGAAATTAAGTCTTCATTTGTATATTTGAACCAATAAAAAATATCGATATTGGGTCACCAAGGGTCAACACTTCGTATTAAAATTTCAACTTCCGGTCAAAATTTTGACCTTTTATTAGAGGTTTCATATCTTATGGTTATCGCATTGCTATTAAATTCCTCATTTATAGACTTATACCAATAAAAAAATATAAATATTGACTTTCAAGTCTAAAATGTGAGATAGATTATTGCTGTACAAACACTTCCCCTAAGAGGTTAAAGGAAAAAGAACATGAACTTTTTGAGAGACTTACTTACTCTATGCCTCTATGGCATCAGATAATTATTGATAAAACTTAAGGTAACATATCTTTACAGCTAAAGATCACAAAATTGTATTAATATACTTGTCAATATCTCAGAAATTATTGGTTTTATAAAAATATATTTTAAGTAAAAGTTTTTAATTTTTAATAGTACTACAATTTTACAATGTTAAATTATTTAGTATCTTAAATAGTTGCGGAGATACGGAAATTCCCGCCCCTGTAAAGTACCCTAAAAGTCATTTTCATGGGAAAATGAAAATATCAATTTTATTTATAATAAAAATCAAAGAATAGGCACAAATATTAATCAAAATCGTTAGATTTGATTTTGAGAAAAACACTATTTTTTCTCCTTTCGCCCTTTAACTACTCTTAATTTTAGGGTTAGATAGACTCACAGACATACAGCATTGCAAAAACTACTCTTTAGGGTTCGGCTGTTCATGAAACCTCACCATCCATCAACATCTCAGGTTAGATTTTTTTTTACGGTTCCAATACTTTACCTTTATTGTTCTAAGAGTTAAAAAAAATATACATATATTAATTGTATAGCTTGAAAAATATACATTTTATAAATATATATTTCAAATAAAAGATTTTTATTATAACTAGACCTACAGATTTTCAACGATAAGTAATTTCACATCTCAAATATCTACGAAGATATGATAAAAAAAAAGAGAATTTACTCATCAGATCGGAACCCTTAAAGTCAATTGAGAGTAGCAATTTTGTTTGTAATATTGATCAATGCACTTTTAAAGTAAAATTGGACTTTAAAAAAATCTATTTACTACTAGTTTCAATTTAAGCTTTATTAGCCCAGTCATAGACGCATGCTCATCATGCATAAGCTTAATATACCTATGCAAAAATTCTCCAGAGCAACAAAAGATAGAACACATGTCCATTATCCAAATTAAAAATGCATAAGGTGAACGCAAAAGCTTTCTACAGAATGCTTAAAAATGAATCAGAGGGAATACTAAAGATATCATATGACTGTCAAAAAGAATTAGTATTACCAAAGGTTCCTGATCAAGCATCTCAATATTCAAGGAAGATTTACCAATACAATTTGAAAGTATGAAAGGGACAATCTTCATCAACTTAAGACTAAAGACTAATTAATAGTATATTAATTGCTTGAACTGCATGGGGCAAAAGGATCTAATGAAACGTCTTCACTGGTATACAATTACTGTACTTGAATAATCTTGAGATAGCTGAGGACATCCATCACCTACACATTTATGCAGATGGACGCCAAGGCAAAATAAAAATATACATATTAATAGTCGGAATGCTTCAAAAATGGTTGACAACTCCGACTGCAACTCGCATACAATCAATACAAATCATATATCCTGTTGTTGGGCATTCATTCTTCCCCCCCTGATCGTGTCTTCGACAGGATAAAAAAAAGTTCAAAAAAATCTAGACACCGTAATTCAGATTCAGGAATATATTGAAATATTTTTTCAGTTTTCAACTGTTAAAGAATT
The DNA here is from genome assembly GCA_902151425.1 of Timema shepardi. Taxonomy (NCBI): domain Eukaryota; kingdom Metazoa; phylum Arthropoda; class Insecta; order Phasmatodea; family Timematidae; genus Timema; species Timema shepardi. Next base: position 77,130 of record CABFVX010000392.1, read on the forward strand.
TGACAAAGAATTCCAACTATATGACTGGAAATCATCAGTATCTAAAGTCGTAAGGCCATGTGGACAATGGCACTTCAAATTTGCCCCAACAAAAAGGATTTGTTTGGGAAAAGAAAATCCCTAGGAAAGATATTGGTAAAAGGTGTGGTTAGCTATAAATTTAGATTTAGATACAACAACCATAACAAAAAGAATGACATTACCAAATAATCAAAAAATTGACACAGGAATCGAACCCGGGATCTTTTGGCTTAGTACACCAATGCTCTACCCACTTAGCTATCCAGGATTCGTCCCGTGCCCAGGGTCATTCTTCACTCATATTTTAAGGCAAAGTCTTTGATTGATGTGCGAAAATCGTCGGTTACAAATGTGTTATCTTTTATTAAGATCACGAGCTATTAGATAACACCTTCGACTCGGTAGTGACCAGGTGTCATTTTTCAATTTTCAGAATATGATATCTAGATGGAGTAATCCTCATTAAAAAGCATAAATAATAGCGTTGACTATTTGATTCATTACCAAATATGTTAGACCTAGCTGTAATACAAATTCAAAATTGTGTTAAAGAAGAAAGATGTTGATAGATGATTTTAAAAACATTTCGGAGATGATTACCGAACAATGGATGACTTAAACTACTACAGATATGTCATTGACTTTAACCATCAAATGGATGAATTGCCTGAGGAAGAAAACAAAAATGAATTATTATTATTATTGGATGTCTTATCATTAGTGATGACGAAGACATGCGTATTTA
>CABFVX010000392.1:77909-92306 GCA_902151425.1 Timema shepardi
GGTGGGGGGGGGGGGGGAATGTAACGTAATTTGCTTGTTTACATGCTTGCTTGCTTTCAAAGAGTAATTTTTTTAACTAATAATAAATATTTTACTATACGTAATTTTTTGACATACCATATGTTAGGAGCAGTTCGGTAATTTGGAAAATATTAATTGTCCTGTTTTAATAAAACCAAACACCTTTATCTTAATTTTCCCTTTGCTTCATTCAAACGTAAATCTACAAAGTCCTTACACATTTGCTTGGACGAAAAATTGAACCAGTCGGCAATATTTTTGTTCCCAAACAGCTCTTACCAATAGGTTTGTTTTCAAAACGTACTATCTTTATGGTTTTGTTCCAGAACGAACCTTATCAAAAACAAAATATTAGATTATTCCAGAGTCTAAGATATACTTATTATTCTTATTTAAAATTTTCCCCAATCTGATCATGTGAAAATACTCGTATACGACGAAAATAAAACTTTCATTTAATTACAAAGCTAAGGCCATGTTTTGTGTAGAAAATGCAATATTAGTTTTTCATGTTTTACTCAAAACATACTTTTGTGGATAAGGAAGGTTTTGGAACTGGATGCCTCAAATCTGTGTCTATTACGGGCCGAACGATAGATAATAAAAGTATATTTGTCATTTCACATCAGTTAGGACTTACTATTTTGAAGTACATAACGTAGCCCTACTTTGTGCAACAAGATCTTGTCACTGTTTTTTACACTAAACATAATAACATAATGGTGACACAGTGGTATATAATATTCAAGCCTAGATTTTGTTGGCATTTTGAATATTATGGATAGATTAACTTGTAAAAACAACTATAAATTAAATATAACGATTTAGTATAGCTGTATAGGCTACCATCAATTTTATCTAGTGTTTATTGTTTTTTGAAAGAAGATGGGCTCAAACCAACACTTGCCTGCTTTAGAACGTATGATTTTATATAAGTTGAATTTCAGTTAATTCGGTTACATGACTTAACTTAAATAAGCCTAATCCCTTATTGAAGGATTTATGTGAATAATACCTTAACCTTTTGGAAACGATATTTAATTACTATTTTGTCCATATCAATTACATTACTCAGTGGTGGATTAAAAAATTTCGCGCCCCTAGGTACAATTATAATATGCGCCCCCTCTACCCCATTTTTTCAAGGGCCTTAAGAGGTTTCGGAGTAAAGAGATGTTGGGGGGCGGGGAGCGGAAGTTAATATTCGAGAAAATATTTCTACGAAAGAAAATCAGGCGTGCACACGCCATCAACATAATTATTAAAAACAAAAAATAAAAATAATGTTATCCAAAAATGTGCCGCCCCCAAAAGCCGCCACCCTTAGGCCCGTGCCTAGGGTGCCTATAGTGTAAACCCGCTTCTGTACTAGTGTACGTGTATCATGTTTATCTAAAGTTTCAAAATGTTGCCACATCAGCGCTTAATGCGTTTTCACCAGCGTCATCAACGTCTAAATATGATGCTTATTGACAGAGAAACACTTTAGACTATGCAGCCACAGAAGTGGGTGACAAATAAATTAAATATTAAATAAAGCATTGACAAATAAGGGGTTTTCAGAAAATTTATTTACAAATCTCTATATAAATTTGATAAATAATTATAACACTGTAAACATTTTAATGATAATGCAATGTATTAATTATGATGTTGCTAAAAAAAATCGTATTTTTATGGCTTATAGATTCAGTAACTAAGTCATATCTATTTGAAGAGATTTTTTTTTTCAAATCAAAGATTTCTGTTGGTCAACTCTTTCTAAAATATCTGATTGAATAAGATTTTAATAACATTGATTAGACGTGTCTAATAATTTATTCAAAATGTTTTGTTTTAGACTACTTATGAAATAAGCTGTAGTAATTATTCTGACACATTTTTTTAATGGCTAAGGAATGAATTTATTTCCACTGTCGCAGCAGCAGGCGTACTTAAGAAAATATCACATTCAGTCCACACTTTTTCAATCGGCCATTTTAACGCCACTAAATCAAAGTCCTTCGATAGGCCGCAATAATTTTTTTTCACTGCCCAAACACGATCGTAAAAATCAATTCTGTCTTTTTATTATTATTATTTCTTACTTTATAACCTCCTTCCTCCTCTGAAGGCCTTGGGTTTGGCAACACTTTCCTCGGTGACTTCAACATTGTCGTCCAACTTCTGTGTAACGGCCTTGGAACGGCCGGAGAACCTCCTGGTAGTCCCGGTTCCCACCGCGGTGCGGCGCTGGCTGTCCTCTGAAGGTGCCACTACGGGGTCGGACGACGAGCCGGCTGCGGCTGATGCCTTGTTGTTGGTGAATCGTCTCCTACTGCTACTGCTGTTGTTGTTACTGATGCTCCGAGGCTTGGTGGGTGTCTCCTGGTTACTGGAGGTGGTGGGCGCGGGCGTCGGATATGTGGACACAACGTGGCTGCCCTGGAGGGAAACCAAAACACTTGTTATTAGTAACGTGAGGTTTGGAGGGCGGTCAGATAATGTAAAGACACCGCTCTAATCTGTGCTTTAAAGCTATGAATGGATGGAAGACATCTTATTATTATTATTAGCACCACGTCTTACTACCCGTTCGGGTTATACGCACTTACGCTAATGTTTAATGGTAGGGTGATTGTGAGATGTAATGGAGGACCTACAGTTTAACGTGGGATCCGAACCACGGTGGAGGCCTGGCATTCCCCACATTCACAAGATGTCTTGTCAGAGGTGAAGGAAGGGTTTAGTAATCAGATAAAGCTTTGCCGGGACCGAGGATTGAACCCCGGCCACCAGCATAGAAGCACATCTTAGTCACTTCTGAGAAGAGATAAGACGGAAAATTTGATGTTATAATATATTATACAGCCCTGAACTAATATTTAAAAGACATACAATTTTTATATTGAGCCACTTTAAATTTTTTAGGTAGGTACTTGCTAATGTGGTCATAGGTATTTTTGGGGGGTTAAAAATAAATCTTGGGCGCGAGTTTTGGATTTTTTTTTTCTGTTTTACGCTTTTATTGTTAAGGAGGAGTCTTGAAGTGTATCAACGTGTGACAGCACTAATGACTCACATATGGTTTCTTGGTAGTAGACCATGTTTTTGATTTTATTAATATGCTTTAAACAACAATACTATTTTTGTATACAAGATAATACTTCTTTTCAGGCTAGATAGATTCTCATCATTTACTACTTCTAAGTAATTATAATGCTTTACTCTGGATATGGAAACACTATCCCTCCGTATTTCTGGATCTACATGCATTCTTCACATTAGAATATCACCTTCCTATAATCATATAAGCGCATTTCTGAGCCAGCCAGTCATAAATAACCCATATTGTATAAACTAACTTAACCTACAGTAACTCCACTGCTTCTTTGGTGCTGACTGACAGTCAACATTCAGGTATATACCTAAATTTTGACCATCAGAAGTGACAGCTGCTAAACACATGTTTTTGCAGATCATATAGCTTGGCGTAGGGATACATAATTTGGTCTGGTAACTCTTAAAAGCCGTCAGCTGTGAGCTGTCAGTCAGCACCAAAGAAGCCATGAGGCTACTGTATAAGGACACATAAACCAGGCTCCCAGCCGTCAATTCATCACTTTGAAAGGGAGAACCCTAAAGTTAATAACGGATTATTTTTCCGCGCGGCCTGGAATCGATCTCGGTGATCTTAACTTATTATAAGATACACGCGTTATTAACCGAGATAAGTTTATGAAAACCAATTAAACAAATTTGAATTTTCGGCCTCACCATTTGTTGCCTCCTCCTCTTGAGCGCCGCCAGGAGGTCGTCGTTGCTTCTGAAGGGACGGACACCACCTCGGATGATGTTCTTCTTGGGCGTCTCTGTGGTCGTCGTGGCGTCTTCTGCCACTTCCTCCCCCTCTAACGGTTCATCATCGTACACCACCTCTTCAGCCTGGGGGGTGAATATTTGGTTGACTTTATTCTGGGGAGAGATCCCACCCCTGACCCATAATGTATTATTATTAGCACCGCGTCTTACTACCCGTTCGGGTTATACGCACTTACGCTAATGTGTAATGGTAGGGTGATTGTGAGATGAAATGGAGGACCTACAGTTTAACGTGGGATCCGAACCACGGTGGAGGCCCGGCATTCCCCACATTCACAAGATGTCTTGTCAGAGGTGAAGGAAGGGTTTGGTAAAATATATAATAGCTTGGTTATTTAAATATACGCATATATGCTTTAAGGAAGAGGAAGGTTTAATTTAGAGGAGGTGTACTCGCATTTGTGTGGAAGGAGAGGGGAAAACGATTACGGGAAAACCACCGTCAGTACACCCAACAAGGATTTGAATCCCTAATCGTCACCATCGGGAGTCCAGTTTATTTCGAAAGTGATCCCTTAGACCATGATGTTAAACTAGTGTGTGTGTCGCTTTGTGTCCCGACGCAACACAATAATTTGAAAACTTCCATCGTGATTATAATCTGAAATATATGTTCATCCACTCAAAAGTAATAGTAATTTATCCACCCCCACCCCGCCATCAACGACACAGTCGACCGCCATGCTAGTCAAATGGCTCTAGTCAGCCCTCTCACTCTCGATGGTGGAGATACAGGGGTTCAAATTCCAGTTGGGTGTATTGAGGAACCCGCCTCGGTGGCGCAGTTGGCTAACGCGCTTGTCTTGTTAAACTCGACTACTGAGGATGGGGAGATCGAGGTTCGAATCTCGGTCGGGTGAACTGGGGGTGGTTTTCCCTAAATGGTTTTCCACTCTCCCTTCACGCAAATGTGGGTTCACTTCCTCTAATTTAACCTTCCCAATTCCTAATCCATAAGAGTAATTAGTACTTAAAGAGTATAACCCGAACGGGTAGTAAGACGTGGTGCTAAATATTATTGTATTGAGGACTTATACCACATAGTCTACTTTGTCACTCTCCCCCTACATAAACGTGATTGCACGTCCTCTAAATTAAACCCTCCTCACCCCTAACACTTGAGGGTAGTTAGTGCATATGCGTACAACCCAAGTGTGTAATAAGTCGTGGCGCTAGAAAAAAAAAAGTGGACTCACGATTAAGAAAATATAATATAAATAAACAAGTCAACTCACGGCTTCCGGCGCCGGCTCTGGTGCTTTGGAGGTGACCTGCTGCGCCTTCGCCCCCCTGCCGCTCACGAGGGGGGAGGGACCACGTGCTGTCCTGCTGTTGAGCAGGGACAGACGCCCGCCCGCGGCTTTTGGAGGCGGTGGGGGTGGCGCCACTTCTTGAACGTCCTCCTCGTAGTCGTACTCAGTCTCTTCTTTGGACGCTGGTCTAGCCGCTGCCACAGCCAACAGCGCTGCCAACATCAGTCTGTGACACACATGGAAACAATACCATCAACAAATGGCCTTCCTGATCTTACCAGAAAACATAAATATTGGTATAGTTCGTACACAATAACTTTTGCATTTTATGACAACAATATTGATATATTAGTTTTGGACTTTTCTGACAACAATATTGATTTAGTCTACTCATAGTAGCTTTGGACTTTTCTGACGACAATATTGATTTAGTCTACACATAGTAATTTTGGACTTTTCTGACGACAATATTGATATAGTCTACACATAGTAGCTTTGGACTTTTCTGACAACAATATTAATATAGTCTACACATAGTAGTTTTTGACTTTTCTGACGACAATATTGATATAGTCTACTCATAGTAGCTTTGGAATTTTCTGACAACATTATTGATTAGTCTACTCATAGTAGCTTTGGACTTTTCTGACAACAATATTAATATAGTCTACACATAGTAGTTTTGGACTTTTCTGACGACAATATTGATATAGTCTACACATAGTAGCTTTGGACTTTTCTGACAACAATATTGATTAGTCTACTCATAGTAGCTTTGGAATTTTCTGACAACATTATTGATTAGTCTACTCATAGTAGCTTTGGACTTTTCTGACAACAATATTGATATAGTCTACTCATAGTAGCTTTGGACTTTTCTGACAACCATATTGACATAGTCTGTTCACATTAACTTAGGATTTTTCTAAAAACTGTGAGCCTACTGATATAGACTCTAATCAGTCCACATTCACCTTTAAATTTTATTACAAAATGTTTTTTATTCGTCCACCTTGCAAATATATATATTCGATCAATTTCATTTGACATCATTTATCAAAGTGATAAAAACAATTTGCCGGTGTTTTCCACTTTCCAAAAACGCCTATGTGGGTAAACTTCCTCTAAATGTAACTTTCCTCATCTCTGCACATTAGTCTAAGCACGTGGAAAGTCCAGACAGGCAGTAGTAACGTTCTCTTACCCTTAAAGGTACCAAGATTACCCTGCGTAGGCATACTATCGCGCAGCTTTAAAAATAATGTCATAGTGTAAGACGTCAAGTTAGGACTGCTACCTTTCTTGGTTAATGGAGTGTAGAGTACAAAAACTGTTGACACTCATTGTAGGTACAGTAGCCCCATGGCTTCTTTGGTGCTGACTGATAGTTTTAAAAAGTTACCAGACCAAAATATGTATCCCTACGCTGAACCAGATGATCTGCAAAAACATGTGTTTAGCAGCTGCCACTTATGACAGTAAAAATGTAGGTATATACCTAAATGTTGACTGTCAGAAGTCAGCTGTAAGCTGTCAGTCAGTACCAAAGAAGCCATGGGGCTACTGTAGACAATAATTTGTAGGGTGACCCGGAGGTCTAGGGGTAAGGTGTCAGGCTTCTGTGCTGGCAGCCGGGGTTCAATCCCCGGTCCCGGCACAGATTTATCTGATTGCCAAACCCTTCCTTCACCTCTGACAAGAAATCTTGTGAAAGTGGGGAGTGCCAGGCCTCCACCATGGTTCGGATTCCACGTTAAACTGTAGGTCCTTCATTTCATCTCACAATCACCCTACCATTACACATTAGCGTAAGTGCATATAAACCGAACGGGTAGTAAGACGCGGTGCTAGTAATAATAATAATGTGTACCTAAGCTATAGTTTTTGTCATTAAGGTAGGGTGGAAGGATACAGGGGAAAAAAAGCGGTGTTTTTTTACAGTTTTTATGGTAAAACTTTTTTTTGGACAAAATAAATAAAATGTTGCTCCAGTAGAAACATAGAGTTTAATTTTCTACTCGTGGTGGGTGATATCAACAATTGTTGAATATCTGTCAAGAATATTGCGTCATTAGAGGACAAACTTTTTAAACGAAGAGGAAAAGTTGCCATTAAATTCCAGGACACTCTTGGCAGATATTCAACAATTGTTGAGGTCACCATGTGAAGAACATTAAACTACATGTTTCTACTGGAGATATAATTGATTTATTTTGAGCAGAAAAATGTGTTTATATTAAAACTGCAGACACTTAACATTTATGGAAGGTGTGCTTTATATATATATATATATATAATTATTTTTTTGGCCATGTTTTAATGCCCATTCGAGCAACACAATTGCTTGGAGGTGTAATGGAAAAACCATTCAGGAAAAAAAGCACCCTCGGAACACCCAACCCGGATTCAAACCCCAATCTCCGCGTAACCGGTAATCTAGACAAACACGAGAGTAATGTCTTAGACCATGCGACCACTGATACGATTTTTTTCCGTTAGTCAATCTTATAACTACTTAACTATCAATCCAATTGGTTTTGCGTAATATCTACGTGCACTTAAGTGGCCTGTCATTATTAAACAAAAACAGCCTCTTAAGTTACGTGTAGTGTTGGTATCTGAGACAAATTTAGGACAGCTAACATGGCCTTGTTTGTGACAACTTGGAAGGCTCATATCAAGAGACTGGATGCCGTGGTTGCAAGTATGTTACCTTCCCCGAGGCTGCTAGAATACACCTCACAAACAAAGATGGAACACGTGGTATAGTGGTCAGTACGTCTGGCTACGAACCTAGAGGCCCTGGAATCTATTCCCAACTGATACCACGAGTATTTTTCCTGATAGGGGAATTATGGAAGCACGGAAGATAGTGGTGAGACAAATTTCAGGCCAACCTTAAAATTATTTTAATTACTAACTTATTGATGACAAAAAATTGAATAATAATAATATTTAGCACTGCGTCTTACTAACCGTTCGGGTTATACGCTTTAAGTACTAATTACTCTAAAGGATCAGGAATCGAGAAGGTTGAATTAAAGTAAGTAGACCCGCATTTGCGTGGAGGGAGAGTGGAAAACCATTTAGGAAAAACCACCCCCAGTTCACCCGACCGAGATTCGAACCTCGATCTCCCAGTCCTCAGCAGTCGAGCTCGACACGACAAGCGTGTTAGCCAACTACACCACCGAGGCGGGTAAAAAATTAAAGTATTATTTATAAACATAACGGGTCTACAAATTCTAGAAATTCATTTGTATCTTTATTACTTTTCTTATCACCGTGTCCTAATACCCATTCGGGTTATATGTCTATGGGCTAATTATTTTAATGTGTTAGGGGTGAGGAAGGTTTAATTTTGAGGAATTGCAAACGTGAGAGTGGAAAACTCTTTAGGAAAAACAGCCCTCAGTGCAACCTACCAGTATCGAACTCCGATCTCCTTGCCATCGGCATTCTAGTCTATTCCGAGAGTAGCGCGTTAGACCGAGTGGTCACCAAAGCTCGTTTGACAATGTTTCTGGTGTCTAAGTCCTTAGGAGAAATTAATAAGTATAAATGTTGACGTTTGGGATATCTATATATCGAATAAATTATTTCCATTTAATCATTTGACATTATTTTACAGAAATAAAAATGGAAAAATTTCGGGGGAAAATATAGGTAGAATTTTTCTTCTCACATCTCTACCCTTCAGTAGATGCGTTTAGTTTTATTTTATAAAAGTAGTGATATCAACAGTTGTTGAATATCTGTCATGAGTATAGCGGAATTAGTAATTAGATGACAAACTTTTTTAATCAAGAGAAAAAATTGTCACTTAATTCCAGGAGAACCTTGACAGATATTGAACAAATGTTGGTATCGGGTGACCTGGTGGTCTAGGGGTAAGGTGTCAGACCTCTATGCTGGCGTCCGGGGTTCAATCCTCGGTCCCGGCAAAGATTTATCTGATTACCAAACCCTTGCTTCACCTCTGACAAGACATCTTGTGAATGTGAGGAATGCCAGGTCTCCGCCGTGGTTCGGATTCCACGTTAAACTGTAGGTCCTTCATTTCATCTCACATTCACCCTACCATTGCACACTAGCATAAGTGCGTATAACCCGAACGGGTAGTAAGACGCGGTGCTAATAATAATAATAAAATGTTGGTATCACCATTTGGAGAATTGATTCGCCTTCTCTACACTATCACCTTAAGGGAGTTCAGGTGAGCTGAGAATAATTTTAACATTTTAATTTTAGTTTTTTGCCTGCTTCAGTGGTCACGTGATCTAATTCGTCACGCTCATGTTAGACTAGACCACTGATAAGAGAAAGATCGGTGTCTGAATCTTGGTTAGGTGTACTGAGTGTGTTTAAAAAAAATCCACTCTCCTTCCACGCAAATGTGGGTACACTTCTTCGAGATATAACCTTCCTAACCCTTAACTTCCTAGCGTAATTAGTACATATGCGTATAACCTAAACAAGTAGTAAAAAAAATTGTGATAAAATAAATTTTGTTTTGTAACCATTAGAGAGAGCTCTTTGAATCAAAAAATGTTTGTTCTGAAACAAGAACTGGTTAAAATCTAATCAAATAGTTTCATGAACAAATAAAAAATACAATCATATTTGAAAGAAGTTTCCCAAAAATATTATTTGCTAATCAAAAGTGTATAAAGGGTTTTTCAAAAACAAAATAAAAAGTCACGGATAATTTATAAATATTTTGGACCCCCTCAATGAAAATAGTGAATATACCTTTTTAGTGGTGTGCAAGGGTCATTTTTAGATGCAAAGTGGAACTTGAAACATTTGATGCAAAGTCAAAGACTAATTTTAATTTTTAAGTTAAACCCTGCTTATATTATAGATTTAATTTAATGATTAGTGTGTGTTAAAATACTGTTTGGTAAGTTGCGCTCCTAAAAACTGGTTTAGTGTTGAAATAAGTTATATTTTGTGAAATATTTCAAATCTGTTTATGATATATTGAATATTTATTCTGCCTTCGAAACGTTTTGAAGTTGCCAAGATTACTGTGGGTGTCGTGATGGAAGCGATGGAGATTTGAGTTGAGACTTCAACATTTAGAAGCGTAGCACAACTTATCAAAAAGTAATAACAGCCCTTTCATAAGCATGTGTTTGTAAATATTGTTGTTATGGTTAGCCTGAACTATATCGTGTATCTAGTTGTTTGACCATGAGACGCGGGTATTGGCCAATGAACCTCCATTCAAACTGCCAGCAGTCAATAAACAAGAGCTTATACTCAAGAATGTAAGGTCTACTTTTAGAAACAATCATACACGAACTGAAGACCTTCATTTAAAAATGGATTTCACTGGGGAAAAAAACTTGTTGTTAAATTACTTTAAGGGCATTTTAAATTTCTCTCGACCCCTCGAAGAGAGAAGTATTATGATCGTAAAAAAAATGGAATTCAAGATTTTGATGATTGTCGACGTTTCATGACCTCCGAAAACCGAAAAGGTGGTTTTCATATTGCCATCTGTCAATCTGTTTCTAATACTAGAGCCGAAACTAATTTACCGATTGGCCTAAAACTTGGTTTTCATAAGGTTCCCCCAAGGAGTTTTTTTGGAATTATATATTTAACTCTAAAAATAAGAATAGTTTAATGAAGGGCAAAAAGAGAAAAAAAAGATTTTCTCAAAATCCAATTTAACGGCTTTAGTTAAATTTTCTATATAAACCTTGTTTAACATTATAAACAAAATGGCAACTATCATTTTTCCATAAAACATGACTTTAAGGGCACTTTACATAAGGAGAAATTTCTAAAGTTGATCATATATACGTAACTATTTGAGATATGAAACAATTTATCATTGTAAATATGTAGTACTATTAAATATAGAACGCTTTTATTTGAAATATAATTTTAAAAATACAGCAGTTTCTGAGCTGAGTTTCAAGGATGTGCTTTTTCACAAAATACACAGATATTTCTTCTAGGCATTTGGGCATTATCGCTGGCTAACAATGCAGCAGTAGTGGGTAAATTGGCGTTTTCAATCATCTTCACTTGTCGAGCTTTCTTGGATTTAATCTTTATACCGAAACCTGCCATAGCCATATTTATTCTTTCATCCGATTCAATGTATGTGTCTATAAACTCTAACAAATGGTTTAATATACTTTCTTGATCAACTAATTGTTGTCTTTTACACCTGTTCGCTCTTAGCATATCTTCCAGCTTAACTACTTTCAACAAGCGGATATAAAACTGGTGCACATTTCTCTACCGTGATCTCTAAGGAATCCAGTGCTCTCGAGGCTGATTCTAACTTATCATACATACAGTAGCCCCAGGGTTTCTTTGGTGCTGACGGCTTTGAAAAGTTACCAGACCAAATTATGTATCCCTACGCCAAACCAAATGATCAGCAAAAACATGTGTTTATCAGATGTAGTTTCTGACAGTCAACATTTAGGTATATACCTAAAGGTTGATTGTCAGAAGTCAGCTGTGAGCTGTCAGTCAGCACCAAAGAAGCCACGGGGCTACTGTTTGCAAAGGCGAGATTCTACCGCGTTAGATATGGCCTGCTTTAATAACTCTTTCACATATAATTCGATTAATAAATCTGACTTGATATACCTTTGTTTCAAACTTTCAATTGCTTGTTTCTAGTAGGTGGGTAACTCTCCACCAAATCTCTGGCTTTAGTATCTGCCCAACGGGCCTTTAGAACGTACTAGAACTTGTCTTCTGGTGCCAAATTAGAGCCCTCTTATATTTTTAGAGAACTAGTTCTAGAAACAAAGCCACTCCTGCGACTTTCCATTGAACTTTCAGAGTTCCAGCTTGGGGAAACTTTATATTGAAAGTTCTACACCACCACAATTCCCCGTTGACGACTTGGTTTTTCTTACCGACTTATAAACTCTTTTAACCAGTATCCTGCTGTTGTTGAAGAGTATCTGGTATTTCTCTCTGTTGTGAATCTCTTCTCACAAAGTATTCTCATCTTTGTCCACATCTACCATTAACCTGAACATTTATTCATCCGACACAACCAATTTTTCATCCTTCTTCTCTTGTGACAAAATATTCGTCGTCAAGTCATGTAAATCTATCACGACATTGTGATGGTTCGCCCATTATCTTATTTGCAAGCTTTGTAAAGCCCACACGTTCAACGCCTCTTATTCGCGTTAGTTTATTCATCTTGTCCCGCAACCAAACCAAACTGTCCTGTCACGGTCGCCACAGTTGGGAGAGACAAAACTTTACTCTCACGAATTACTAATATTACAGGACAAGATCTACTTTATTCGGTTTTGTTTTACTTAAAAACTAATACACATAAACAAAAAAAAACCATAGCAACCATAATCAACAACTCCCTTCTCTCTTATTTTTCAAAAAATTACAGTTCATCCAACAGTACAAGGAAATAATTCCACAGTTAGTAGGTATATCATAGAAACCATATGCTATAAAATTGACCCTTTTATTTAAATAGTTTTTAAATTGCTTTTTTATTGATGTTAAATGTTCATTTATCAAATATTTTAAAACACTGGACTCTAAAAGTACCGTAAATCACTTAGCACAATAATTTTAAACTATTTGACAAACTGTATAAGTTATATTACGAAATCTTATTTGTAATAGTTAATTTTTTACCTCAGAGATAAACGCTGCCCATAAAGGTTATATTATTAGTGTGTGTCAAATTTACGTGAAGAGTAATCAATTTTTTATAAGTTGTCAGCTCATATACATGTATTTTGTTTCTTGAAATTTGATAAAATATACAAATAAAACATAAAAAGACACGGTAGTTTAATTTTCAAATTGTGTAATACTTTTTCTTTTCAGTAGAGTAGAATAAATCTTATTAAAATAAATAAGTTTAGAAAAATCTTTGATGATTTAATTATGAATATCATTTATTTAATCATCTTATTCTTGATATCAGATGTTTTTTCGGATATCACTGATACACATATTTACTGTCGTGACAAGGATAGAGCCATCGTAGACGCTGCAAGGGACTCCTACAAACTTGTAGACGCCAAGAATAACGAAGACGTCATGTTACAATGCCATTTCTGTAACGAGAAGGACGACGGGGAACCTAAAATTTGGCACAGACAGGATGTCCTCCAGAAAAACTCCCCGTGTGAAGTAGATCTCGACGTGTACACTGACCAAGCCATGAACCGGGTATTCATGACCATAGACCGCGAGTTGGTCATCCGTAACGTCACGGTGAATGACACTGGGCTTTACATCTGCTACGGGATCGATGGCGTGGACAAAGATCTCGACTTCAACTTTCTACTTGACATTGTCGAGACCTATGTGGAAGAGGTCATGGGTAACCTGACTGATTGGAAGCACTACCAAGAACAAGTATTAGCCCCCCTCAACGCCAGACTGCGTTCTTCTACGGAACCTGAAGTGCAACAGATACGTGTGGAGTTCCAAGTGGACCTTGAAGCCCTGACGGATTGGGAGGTCTGGGGGCCGTGTATCTCATGCCACCGCTCTCACGGTGAAAGGAGAAGACTCGGGAAATGCCGTCTGAAATCGAGCCCATATGTCAAGGAAAACGTCACAGAAGGGGAAGAGATGAAACAGGAAGTGTTGATGAAGATCCCGGAACTCTCGTGTCACTCCGAGCTCTTGGCCCGGATGTTCCCCGAGCTGGGGGCCGTTGGGAGGGAAATGCCTGACTTCCTGCAGGCGGAATCTTGCAACGGAACGTGTTCTGGAGAGACGAGTACGTCGCGACGAGGGAGGACGGTAAAGAAACTCAAGAAGCGCTTCGTCCTCAACCCCAAAGCGCATCTCACACTCGCTTGTCCCGGTTCAACCATCCAGAACGTGATCACGTGGCAGAAAGACGACGAGACACTCGATCGGAAGCAACTGATTGGGAGCCCGGACTCGAGAATGAAGATCGATGATTTCGACACACTCTATCTAACGGAGATGACCGTGAAGGATTCGGGTACCTACACCTGCCTATTGGATGACGTCACTATTCTAGAAGCGTCGGTGACAGTCGTCAAGTCGAAGGTCATTGCCGCTACAATTTTCGTCAGACATATGGCCTATCTGGGGTTTGTCTTCATCCTTAGTTTTATTTTATACTGCGCTGGTGTGATAGCTGCTTGGACAAGACGCCATCATTTCCACGCTTACAAGCCACTCGCATCTGCTTAGATATCCGTGGACTGGACTCTATATTTACTGATAAAATAAATGCTAAGCATGATCTCCAAGGTCT
>CABFVX010000392.1:92419-148745 GCA_902151425.1 Timema shepardi
CCCCCCCCCCCCCAGTTATTACATGTTTAACTAATATAAATCCGCTCCAGTAGCTGTGTGGTCTAACGCGCTACTCTCACAGTAAACTAGACTATCGATGACGGGGAGATCCAAGTTCAAATCTCGGTCGAGTGTACTGAGGGTGGTTTTTTTACAAAATGACATTCCACTCTCCCTCTACGCAAATGTGGATACACTTCCTCTAAATATAACCTTCCTAATACCCACTAAAAACCATTATCGTAATTAGTACATAAGCGTATAACCCGAACGGATAGTAACACGTGGCTTACCAAACCCTTCCTTCACCTCTGACAAGACATCTTGTGAATGTGGGGAATGCCAGGCCTCCACCGTGGTTCGGGTTCCACGTTAACCCTACCATTACACATTAGCGTAAGTGCGTATAACCCGAACGGGTAGTAAGACGCGGTGCTGCTAATAATAATAATAATAATAACACGTGGCGCTAAAAAAAACCTAATATTTGGGTGAAGTGAACTTGTTAGTAGGTCGTCATTTTTATTTAATTTTTAAATAGGGTATTTAATGCCCACTTCCTGAACTGAATGCGTATATCAGGCCATAACTTACAATCTAACTTAAATCTAGGACAGCCATTACATTCAGCTCCCAGCCGTTAATTCGTCACTGTAAAAGGGGAAGCCCACATTTCACCAATTATATATTTCTCGGCCAGGCTGGACCCTTAGCTCAATGCTACGGACTGAGTTAAGGTGTCGGACGTGATGGCAATTGTAATTATAGTTTAGTAATAAAATGTTCCTTATCAAGCTACAGATAGAAGAAAATGTTCTTAGAATGGGTGTCTCGTATTGTTGTTAGCATGGTCTAACGTGTCTCTTTCTTGTTAGACTGAGTACTTGGGACATATATATCGAGGTTCAAGTCCCAGATGGGTGTAATGAAGGTATGTTTTCCCCTAAATGATTTCCCACTCTCCCGTCAAGTAAATTCAAGTACATTCTCTCTAACATTATATAATCCACATCCTTATTCCCTTATCGTGACTAACGTACGATCATAGATCCAAATGGTATTAAGATGCGATGGAAAGAATGGTTAGAGCTTTCAAATAAAACAAAATAATAAAATTAAACCTCAAATCTCTGATTAAAGAAAAAGCAAAACAATTACGTACTACTTTATTTGTTAACGTCTTACTACCCGTTTGAGCTATACGCCTATGTATTAATTATACTAGGCCTAATGGTTTGGGAGATCACGAAGGTTCAATTAAGAGGATGTGCACCCGAATTTGCGTGTAAGGAGAGGGGAAACCCATTTAGGGAAGGCGCCCGATTGGGATCGAATCTAAATCTCCCCGTCTTCGCCAGTCTAGTCCAACACGAGTGTAGTGCGTTAAACCATGCGTCCACCGAAGCGGGTTACATAATTATTAATATAGGCTATTTAACAGTTCAAAACAATATTTGTTTTAATTTTCTCTCGACGCCTTGGAGAGGATATTATTGGGATCTTAAAAAAAAAATCGAACTCAAGATGTTGTTAAAGGTCGACTGAACTTAAAAAGTTGTTTTGACGACGCCGTCTGAATCTTGGCCTAGAGCCTAAACTATTTTACCGATCGTGCTAGAACTAGTTACCCAGGGTAATTATAAGGTTCCCCCAAGGAATTTTTGGAAGTAGATCTAACCTCAAAATTAAGGTCAGTTTACTGACGGGAAAAATATGTTGAATCAAGTTTCTCAAAATTATCTATAACAATATTGATTAAATCTCTTATCTAGGCATTGTTTAACATTATAAACAAAATGGAGACCCTAATTTTTCAATAAAAGTGACTTTGATGAATTTTTACATTAGAAGAAAAATATTCAAATTTGCTTTACTCCCCGCAACTATTTGAAATTTACTTTTATAAAATTAATATTTTCTGAGGTATAGCAAATAAATTTATTTTTTATGGTGCTATTTGTCAGTTCATAGCAGGCCTAGCTCAGCTCCTGGCTCGTTTGTATGTTTGTGCACGGTATAGAAGTAAAAGGGAAAAGAAAACACCCACGATATTCCAGAAATGTGTGCAGTGCATTCGTATTTGAATAATTACTCGGAATTTTCCGTGGTGACGATGGGGGACAAAGCGACAAAGTTTCTTGTTAATAACTACAGTATGTTCCTATTGTGACAGAATGAAGATTTGTGCACAATCTTATCTGTAAAGACATCCTAAAATGGCCATAATGCAGTTTTTATCCAAATAGTATTTAATGTTTCAATAATGTTTAGTATTAGAAACTTCTATTAACTCTTTATCTTTATTAATGTTTAATAATAGGTGGTGTTCGTGTAAATTTACGATTTCTATCTGACTGTATCCCAGAGTTGATTGACATGTGATGTACATACGTTCTATCTGTGTGTTTATTTCAAAGCTAAAATCGAGAACACTATGTTTTAGTACATACATTTTCTCAATTCTTATTGGTTGAAATTGCGGGTTACGACAATTCATTGTAGAGAATCAATTTTTGAAGTTATACTTCCTTAGGCGCGTTATGAAAAAATGATGAGAGTGAAATTTTAAGATGCGCGCGCATCACTGTAACACAAAAGTAACAGGTTGAAGCTAAACCGCTCATTAAGTCTCGAAAAAAAAAAGCTACCAACAAAATAGAACCTCTGTTAGTCNTTAGTCGCGCATGTTGGTACGCTCGTCGCCTCTGATCACTGTTTTCATATATATAATATTTATCCACATGTTTCTAGTTTCTACATTTACAACACGTGTTTTAGTTTCATACAAGTGCGAATACATGTGCTAATAAATTATATTCAGTAGTGATTTAAATTGAATATTTTGATTAATATTATTTACTATTATTTACTATTCGTAAATATTAGTGAAAAAAATTGTGCTTATAGACTTTTTCAAGTGCTCCAATATAATTGAGGTTAACTATCATAGTCGCGCATGTTGGTACGCTCGTCGCCTCTGATCACTGTTTTCATATATATAATATTTATCCACATGTTTCTAGTTTCTACATTTACAACACGTGTTTTAGTTTCATACAAGTGCGAATACATGTGCTAATAAATTATATTCAGTAGTGATTTAAATTGAATATTTTGATTAATATTATTTACTATTATTTACTATTCGTAAATATTAGTGAAAAAAATTGTGCTTATAGACTTTTTCAAGTGCTCCAATATAATTGAGGTTAACTATCCGTATGTATTATTTATTGATATAAATTAAAATATTATTATTTAACATAATTAATACTAAATATTATTAAATTATTATTGTTAAATATTTATTATTGGTTATTTAATATTTACAAAATAAAGAAATAAAATTAATAAAAAATTTAATAAACTTTTTGATAAAATGAAAAGTGAATATTAAATTAAGAAAATAATAAATATTTAATTATTTGCATGCAATTAATTTTATATACCGACAAGTCTTCCGACTTCTCCTACTCCTGATCCGACAAGCGGCTGCGACAGGCTGCAGACGAGACATAAGATTAAACATGTTTGACCTAAGATCATGCGATAACCACCGAGTGTACGTTTAGTAATACCTATTAAAGTTTCATGATGCGTGCTTGATGGTCGTGGCTGATCGTTAAATAAACGGTCGGTAACGTCATCTGTGGATGTGTTCTGACGCAAGTGGCAAACGGGTACAACCCCGTACTTGTTCCATTTGACCGGCCGAAGGAGGATTTGAGGGAAAGTAAGAGAGGACGCCAGACAAAGAGTCCATCTCGGGTGTTTCACAACGCGAGGGTGTTGTAACTTGACACCTTCCAGACTGAGATGGAAAGGTTAATGGTTTTTAAAATATGAGACTCAAGAGGCGGCAGTTGTTAACAACCCGTTCCTACGGTCGTGCCCGCTGGCGAAATTGTTTGGTCATAAATCTTACACCTTAAAGCAAAGATCATACTCAATATGGGTGGATGAAAAGAAAATGGGAAGAATGTGTGCTATTTAGTATTAGTCTCGGTGCGGCAGAAGGGCGCATGAGTAATTTTACAGTTTTTATAGCATTACATTTTTTTGGCCCAAATAAATCAAATATTTCTCCAGTAGCAACATAGAGTTTAGTTTTCTGTACATTCTAATATCAACAGTTCTTGAATATCTATCGACGGTGTCCTGAAATGTTATCAAAACATTTTAAATAAATACAAAATGTTTTGACAACATTCCAGGACACCCTTGACAGATATTCAAGATAAGTTGATATTAGAATGTGCAGAAAACTAAACTCTCTGTTGCTACTGGAGAAATATTTGATTAATTTTTGCCAACAAATTTATATTCTATAAAAACTGAAAAATACTTGCAATCCCTTCTGCCACCTTCTTAAGGTGGGATGTAAGGGAGGCCATTTTTGTTGTGCTTTTTATTACAAAAATTTTGTTGTACCATAATAAATAATATATTTATTAAGTAGATATGTTGACTTTAATTGTCTTGAACATAGTGGTATTTAATAAGAAACATTTTAAATAAAAAATAAATAAAAGACTAGTCTAAAACTACGATATCCATTAAATTTGAGATATTAAAGGTGCACTTTTTGAACTGGCTGATCATATCCGCACACGAGAATCTCTAAGAGCGAGAGCGAAAGTGTCTACCAATTTTGCCGGGAAATATATTTTCACACACCTTCCAGGGCTCTTTTAAATGCCACAATTGTCACGGGACCGATGGTTTTACTTCCCTTCCGAAGGAGGTTGTGCTACGAATGTTTAGCACTCGAATAAAATTCGCTGGCCTCGGTTGGGCTTGAACCCACGATCATCGGGTTTTGAGGTGAGCACTTTACCCAAATACCACCGGTGTCAATGATGTCCCTTAAAGATATTTAAAAAAAACTGTTGTAATTTCAATGTTCAGAAAATTAAATTAAATTAAATTAAATGTATAAACTGGAGCTATTTTTAATTTATAGTGCCCAAAAATGATGTTTTGATTTAAAAACAACAAATATACTGGCCTATACTCACGCTCTCTTCTATATCATCTTGAATAAAGGAAGTTAATTCTAAAGTAAATATTTCTAGAAGATACCTTTCACCTTCATTTTATTATGTCACTGGTGACAAGTGACCTTTATTATTTCGAGATGTGGGAAAGGCCTTGTTTTAACAAGTTTGGTTTACCGCGACTCACCTTTCACTGCTCGTCGTCCGGGATCTACACATATTCACACTGATGTGGTAGGGTTGAAGAAGATAGAATGTAAAGTGTACCAGCATTTTCTGAGTGGAAGAGTAGGAAATCGTTTAGGGGAAAACCAACCTGCAGAAAATTAAAGTTGAAGTAGGTTGGTAAGTGCCAGATATATTTTGGCCTTAAATTTTCTCACACCTATTCCGTTAGTTTGGATTTCTACCGCTCATATTTTTCCCAGGTGGGCAATCTACTTTTTCCTCGTTATCCTTTACTTTAATACCTGGGTTGGGTAACCTGGCGGTCTAGGGGTAAGGTGTCAGACTTCTATGCGGGTGGCCGGGGTTCAATCCTCGGTCCCGGCACAGATTTATCTGATTACCAAACCCCTCCTTCACCTCTGACAATACATCTTGTGAATGTGGGGAATGCCAGGCCTCCACCGTGGTTCGGATTCCACGTTAAACTGTAGGTCCTTCATTTCATCTCACAATCACCCTACCATTACACATTAGCGTAAGTGCATATAACCCGAACGGGTAGTAAGACGCAGTGCTAGTAATAATAATAATAATAATACCTGGGTTATTTTGATTTAAAGCACCTATATTCAAAACTATGAGGATGAATTACGTAGGGAAAAAACCGCGAGATATACCAAGAAATTGATGGGTGGGACAGTTAAGAGCAAGTGTGTGAGTGAGAAGCGAAGAAGGGAAGAAAATAAAGGAGGAAGAGTGTGTAAGGAAAGGGGAAGCTAGAGGCGTTTTACTAAACTGACCCGGCCACCGGGTTAGATCATTAGTAGACCACGGATTTGGGTAAATTGGGAAATTAAACCTGTAAACGAGAGTCTGATTCGTACACAGGCATATGTTATTACTTTACACTTTTAACTGGATGTTATCAAATATCATGCCAGATACCTACAGTTATCAAAACAAATAAAAGTTCATCAAAATGTGAGAGGATAGTCACCAAGAGCAGAATTAATACCTCCAGCTGGGCAAGATCGTCCAAATCTAATGTTCGTGTCAAACTACATGATATTAAATTAAGATCTTGATTCACCTGGCGAAGCGAGGTTCTGTTTGGGCTGAATAATTTTACATTTAGTCTGTGTGTCCATACCTCTATCTGCCCGGTCCACAGTTTTTCCTAATAGACATTTATTTTGATATTCTTACAAGTGTTTGTGCATATATAGTTTATTTTATCATAAAAATATAAAGCTATTAAAGGTATGCGCCTCGTTGTAAAATGAAACCTACTTCAACTCTTTCTAATAACTATTTACATTCGTTGATTTTACCTACTCTTTTGGAAACAAGTTTTTCTTACGTACATATTTTTTACTTGCAGAAGCACCTGGCATTGTCGCAATTAATTGCGAGGTTATCTCGGGCAATGCTTTTCTTTACTTCAAACAAACACACAAAATCGTCATTTTATTTCTATCGATACCGTTTTTGATTAATTTTAAAAAATCCAATCCAAATTTTAATATTCCGGCTTCAAGGTACACATGTTCCTGCACAGGGGTTACTAATTTTTAAATTACAGCTTCAGGGTGCACATGTTCGTTCACAGAGGTTACTAGACTTAAATTCCAGACCTCAGCATGAGGTAGAAATCGTGTAGCGCTCATGACAAACAGATATCTAAACTCTTCATTTTAATTATGTAGACTAGGCCCACACGTAATTGTATTGTAATAAATATCACAATTAAATATAATATTGTATTAAATATTAATTTATTTGATATAGCACTACATTTAAAAGTAGTATGTTGAATATCATTATATAAAATGTATAGTATTTATAGAACTATAGTTATAATAAAAAAATTGCACCATATATTAGGCCTACCACCCGTTCGGGTTATACGCTAATTTACTACAGTAGCCCCATAACTTCCTTGGTGCTGACTGACAGCTTTGAAATGTTACTAGACCAAATTATGTATCCCTACGCGGAACCATATGATGTGCAAAAACATGTGTTTAGCAGCTGTCACTTCTGACGGTCAAAATATAGGTATATACCTAAATGTTGACTGTCAGAATTCAGCTGTGAGCTGTCAGTCAGCACCAAAGAAGCCGTGGGGCTACTGTAGTTACGCTTATTATGTTAGGGGTTAGGCAGGTTATATAATAGGAAGTGTGCCCGAATTTGCATGGAGGAAGAGTGTTAAACCATTTTAGAAAAACTCAGTACACCTGACCGAGATTCGAACCTTGATCTCCCCATCATCGGCAGTGTAGTCTACTGCAAGAGACCCACCTCGGTGGCGTAGTTGGCTAACGCGCTTGTCGTGTTGAGCTCGACTGCTGAGGACGGGGAGATTGAGTTTCGAATCTCGGTCGGGTGAACTGGGGGTGGGGGGTTCCTAAATGGTTTTCCATTCTCCCCCCACGCAAATGCGGGTTCACTTCCTCTAATTCAACCTTCCTAATCCATTAGAGTAATTAGTACTTAAAGCGTATAACCCGAACGGTTAGTAAGACGCGGTGCTAAATATTATCAATATATACTCCAATTAAAGTATGTTTTTGTAATCCTTTATACCATTGATTTTAAAAGTAAAAAATTAAAATGTTAGAACTATATAATATTCATTTTATTTTCATACAAATGCATGATTGTGTCTAAATTTCAAATGCCACAAGGGTCAGTGAAAGGAGCTTTCACGTGCAGTGTTCATATTACTTCATTTGTGAACTTCACGTCAGAAAGAAAGATGACTTGCGGCCTACATCACCCATTAATACATAACAGGTACTTTAGTTAGTCATGATGACTTTGTTCGTTTCTTCGCAAATATGTGAGGACAAGAAAATAATTAGCCATTTCTCATCACCCCTAGAAGAGATGAAGTATTGTGATCGTAAAAAAAACCACTTCAATTTTACTAGTTGATGGATATCAACGTTTTATGACTCCGTGAACTTTGAAAAGTGGTTTTCATGATGCCATCTAGCTGTGTGTTTGTTAAGATTCCTGACGTCACAGCCAATAAAAATAGCCGGCTGCATCTGACGCACAATATCATTGGAGGACTGTATGGATCAGGTAACTACTTACGATGTATGTACTATAGATTAAAATCATTCGTATATTATAATTTTATAATTTACTCTTCAAAACGTAATTTATTTGGTTGCCATTTTAATGGATTGAAAAGATGCATTTTAATTGTAATTAAAATTGTAAAATAAATTGCTTTTATGGAGGCTAGGATGAGTATACTCTTAGTTCCTCCATTATTTTAATGACGTGCTCTAACATAAATAATATAATATAGATATTATAGTAGTGTAATAGTGTTTTAGCATAAATAATATGGTGTATACTATATGACATTTTTATATACTAAAGTAAAATAATTATGGATTAGATAGTAACGCTATTATATTTTGCTAGTTACGGCTATATCCACATATAAATAATAGTAATATTTAAATTAAAAAAAGACACCTAGACACGGAACGATTCCTGGATAGCTCAGTGGAAGAACGTTGACATACTATGACAAAAGTCTCTGGTTCAATTTCCATGTCCACGTGACGTCTTTAAATTTAAAGAGTATAAAATAGTTATGCTTCAACATAAATCATATCAAATAAATATTGGTATATAAGTAATTATATGATCATATTTTAATTAATTTATGATTTAAAAATAATACATATTTATTTTTCAGTTAATGTTTTGAAAAGGTGTATTTTAATTTTAATAAAACGCTGTGTTAGTTGACATGTCTATGTAAGAGGGGGGGGGGGCACAGACCCCCGTGGCTACGAGCATGCCGATAATCTCCGTTGGCCTAGTTGCGTCACACGGGTGCTCTTAATGGACAGTTATACGTGTCGCAATCTTCAGTCAAGTCACGGCACTTAATTACGGTCTCTCCCAGTATCACAAATCGGTCCAGAGGTCTTGGATGGATGCTGCTCTTAGCAGAGCGTGGGAAACGAGATTGCATCAAAGATCGCAATAATATGCAGTTCTAGCATTTTACGTCTTAGCCAGATATAAATGTTTGAAATAGCTTTATTTGCCATGTTGCTTGATTAGGGCGCTGGTATTCAACATGGGGTATGCAAATACATATTTTGGGGGCACGTAGAATTTTGAAATATATATATAATTTATCATTTAAAACCCAGTGTTAAATATATTATTTGGATGTAATTAATTGTTTTATTTATTTAATATCTTCACTATTTATTATGTGACTTTCTTTGTGGAATAAGTTCCTGAATACAGATCTGTAGGTTCTAGGTTCGATAAACGGTGCTTCAAGATTGTCTGTGAAGAAGTGGGTTTGGAACGGTGTCAACTCAGCCTCGTAAGAGCAAATGTGGAGCTACTTTAACAAATAAGTAGCTGCTCTTGTCTATAAAACTGATATTAACTGCTGGAGTGATTGTTGTGTTGACCATGTGACATCCCCTATCCACAGAAACTGGCACCATATTCCCCAACATACGGTGGTCGCTCGGTCTGTATAGCTCGCTTTCGGGTCGATGCTATGGAGTTTTTTTTAATATAAGATATGCACAAGTTGTATTATGCAACAACAACAACAACAACAACAACTTTGGGGGCACAAAGTTGAAGAGAAATTATACCTGGAGGTACACGAAAAAAAAAGAGTGAGTACCACTGGATTGAGGTGCTGAATTATTTGTTTCTGGTGTCCATTATGGGTGTGTAAAGGTCGCTTTTTAAATACGAAGCAAAGTTTAAGCCAAAATCGAAGGTAAATTGTATGTTGCTAATACATAGCATTACTTTTAATTTTTTAAATTATTCAATAAGTGCATTTAGGTAAAGAGAAAGGTTTAGAGAGGAAAACAAAACACGCCATATAAATGTCCACGCATGAAAAGAATGGTGCTTATTTGGCTACGATGTATTTTTGACATAAGTGTTTGTTTCGAAAGATAGTTAAATTTTAACATGTTCTGAATTTGAAAAAAGAAAATGGCTTGCACTCATGGAAGAAACAAACAAACTGGTGATGATACTAACCAGACTTTCAAGTATCAGCTTAATAACTCCATCTATTATGTTTAAAGTGGAGTTTGATAGGTGAAATACTTAAATCGAGTATCTTCGGATTTACATAAATTAAATATCTGTAAAGGCCTGTTCACACTGAAAGCTAAGCTAAATTAAGCTAAGATTTGCTCTCCTAGCTTCTTAAAAAATACAGTAAACCATTTGTTTAAATCTGTTGGTTCACACAGAAAGCTAAGCTACGTTAAGCTATTTCTTGCTACAGTGCACTATGCCCCCNCACGGTGGCAGTTGTCCCCCCCCCCCTCCTCCACCGCTCCGATTGCTGGCCGGGCGATTTTTCCATCTTCCATCTTGAGCCACCTTCTGTTACGCATGCGCATAACGCAACTTGGGCTAGGTGTTGAAAATAACCAAAGAAGTGTTGAAGCTTTGTTTTCAGTTTGTTTCGCGTGTACCCAATTAGTATGCATATTTACGATTTCTATAATCAGGGCTAACCATCCATAAAACTAATTTCTATTTGATCTAAAGTAGTTTTTAAATTTGTCCTCGTCTACTTGAAAGTCTCGTTGAACTAGATACAGAAATTTGCCCAATTTCTTCCGTTGCAGGTTTAGTTCATGGGCTAAGATCCATCCTCTCCACTCCTATATTTTCCTCTTCCTTTTCCTGAATATCAGCTAATAGCAGCATCTCCTCTTTCTCAGTACAATCATCTGAGTTTAAACAAGACATTTTGGAGAATTCCATAACTTAACATCCGTGGAAGAGACTATAAAGAAACAACACTGAATTCGGGAGATAAAATAGGAACTATAGCTTAGCTCAGCATTGAGTGTGAAATCAAAATGATAAAACCTTAGCACAGCATAGCATAGCTCAGCGTTCTGTGTGAACCAGTCTTAAAGACTTACTGTACCAGTATTGATTTCCATAAAACAGGTTTCATAAAAATCTCTAGTAGGGAAACTTAATTTGAACCACCATTGGATAAACCTTACATAACAATTGTAAAAGCTACCGAATCCACTCTCCAACAGACAAACGCCATTCGACGTGTTCTTTTATTATCACTCTAGACAAATGGTGTCCATTTTGAAAGCCTTAAGACAAATAAGATGACAGATTATCTATGCTAGCTACTCTAAATTGATTTTGTATGAATTTTAAAATGGTCTTACTATTCCTATTAGACAAAGCCTATTACTCCTTCGATGTAATATTCCTTTAAGGAACACTTATTTTTAACGTTTTTACCATTATTTCTAATGAATTTTTATTATTATTATTATTATTATTATTATTATTATTACTAGATGTTCTGTCTTACGACAAATCAATTCCTTTTGTAAGTGAACTTAGACCGCCATTGCACCCTCACCTCTGCCTCCTCCTTGAGCTCCCAGAATTATCTTCTTTCCTTCAGGTCATCCATGGGTGACCTGGCGGTCTAGGGTTAAGGTGTCAGACTTCTATGCTGGTGGCCGGGGTTCAATCCAAGGTCCCGGCACAGATTTATCTGATTACCAAACCCTTCCTTCACCTCTGACAAGACATCTTGTGAATGTGGGGAATGCCAGGCCTCCACCGTGGTTCGGATTCCACGTTAAACTGTAGGTCCTCCATTTCATATCACAATCACCCTACCATTACACATTAGCGTAAGTGCGTATAACCCGAACGGGTAGTAAGACGCGGTGCTAATAATAATTCAGGTCATCCAATATTTGAATCCTCCTTCTTCCTATGCTTTCCCTCAACCTTTCCTTCTATGACGTCATGCAGAAGATAATTCCTCCTAAGGATGTGTCCGATCCAGTTTGCTTTGCACCAAAGAATCACATCCAAAATTGTTCTTTTCTCGCCCACTCTTCTTAGTATTTCTTCTGTCACCCTGTCTGTCCACCTAATCTTCTCAAGTCTCATATATTCCAAAAGTGTAGTTAATACCAAATATAAACTTATGTTAATGTACATACAATATATATATATATATATATATATATATAATGTATTACTAGGAAAAGAGTGATCGCCATGTTTGTCAACCAGACAGAAAAATAAATGGCATCCATCTGATCATAAATCTGTTCTAGCCATTGCCATTTTAGCCGTTAGTTTAAATGGATACATGTTTAAATGGCAGTAGTAAGGTTGAACACTTATGTTCAAGGTCTATGATTAAAATAAAGAGCCTTGGGTAATATTACATTATGAAGCTACGACAGGCCTAGCAAGCCGGTACTGGCAAAATATGTGGCTCGAATAAAATAAAAAACTGACCTAGGCCACAGTAATGTATGTAAAAAAAGAATAAGGTATTATTGCATGTAATGGTAACGTTGATACGATTTATTTTTCAATTACTTACTTACCTAGCTTTATTTATTCATAAGTTATTATATTATTGTTGTGTTAGTACATTATTTAAGAACTATTATTAGTATTGTATTAAACAATAACTATTCATTTTCAACCCCTATTTATGAAGTTATATTTTACAGTGCAACAATCATATAATATGAGAGGTATATAAATATATTTTAAACGGAATATGAAGTTATTTACCTGAGCTGAAGACTAATTCATCAAATAAGAAACCCGACTATAAAAAGTCCTTCATTTAATTCATTTGTGATTACCAATATACTATGTACAATAAAATCTACTAGGTAAGTGATTCTCAAAGTATTACTAAAATATGACCCCCAAATTGAAGTTATACGCACTTGGAGACCACCGGAGCCCTTTGATAAAGGGACGAAAGGAGAGTGATTGACAGTTATATTATTATTATTATTATTATTATTATTATTATCACCGCGACTTACTACCCGTTCGGGTTATACGCACTTACGCTAATGTTTAATGGTAGGGTGATTGTGAGATGAAATGGAGGACCCACAGTTTAACGTGGAATCCGAACCACGGTGGAGGCCTGGCATTCCCCACACAGATAAATCTGTGCCGGGACCGAGGATTGAACCCCGGACCCCCAGCACAGAAGTCTGACACCTTACCCCTAGACCACCAGGTTACTTGACAGTTATAAAGGAAAAACATTATTTTAATGCAAATTCCATTTGGCAACTATAATTACAAGACAAAAATTAAATGATTAAATTTTATGTTGAAATAATTAATTAGTAAATAATAGTTTTTATGGTTTCATGGTTATAAACCTCATATTTTATTTTACAAATAATCACCCACAGCAGTGGCGTAGTTAGTTAACATGCTAGCCGCTAGTCTCATGTTGAGTTAGACTGTCGAGGACGGGGAGTTCGAGGTTCGGATCTTACTTGGGTGAACTGGGGTGATTTTTTTCTAAATAATTGTCCACTCTCCCTCCACGTAAATACGGGTTCACTTCCTCTATATTCAACTTTCCAAAACCTTAACCCATTAGTGTAATTAGTACATAAGCGTATAACCTGAAAGGGTAGTAAGATGTGGTGCTAAATATTATTATTATTATTATTTTACAAATAATCGTTCACATTTGTTGGTTTAAGTTGGGAACGCCAGTTAAATTAAATGTTTTTGCAGTTTTTATGGCAAAACATTTAATTTGATCGAAAAAAATTTCTCCAGTAGAGCCACAAGGTGACCTCAACAGTGGTTGAATATCTGTCAAGGTTGTCCTGGAATTTAATGGCAACTTCTTTTCTTCATTTAAAACTTTTTTTTAAATCTAATGCCACTATGCTCAATACATATATTCAACAACTGTTTACATCACCCCATGAAAAAAAAAAAATTGAACACACTGTTAATACTGAAGCAATATTTTATTTTTGTCAAAAATATGTTTGGTTATAAAACTTCAAAAAACACTGCCCTTTTCTTGTGTCCCCTTATTTTCCCCTCTAAAGGACTTTATTTTCTCTACGACTTGTGTCTACTGAGTATATACAATCCGATTAATGATTTTTATTTCATATTTTTTGTGTCAAACATGATTTAATTCATTTATTCTTACTAAAGTTCCAGGGATCCTGAGGACCACCAGTGCTCGACACATTGTAGCCTCCGTTTTGACACCGGTAAACCTGTCTGTAAATGAAGCCGTTACCCTTGGTCAGTGGGCAGGGACACATTATCTAAGAATACACACATGGCCACCGCTAACTCTTTCTCTGGTATAGACAAGTCAGTCACTCCCTCCTTTCAAGACAAGAACTGGTTATCGTTAGTGGGACTGGTCTCTGGATTAAGATACAGCGTTACATAGTAATAGTGAGGCAAGTGTTGGTGCTATGAAACTTTAGAGGCGGGAGAAGAAGATTTCAGTACAATGTTTATACAGTTAACTCCCGATTATCCGTGGTAATGGTGGGGGCCGAGTGCCACGGATAATTCACATATTTAGTAAAACCAGAGATTGTAATTGTTGCACATTCAATTCAAATTAGTACTCACCTATCGTGATTGCTTTTATGAACACATTATTAAATTCCAAGCACTAAGATAATAAAAAAAAAACCTTAAATCAATGTATACTATTCTCAAAATGGACACATCACTTAAAAAGTTTGTATTTGTCTTCTGCTTCTTTGCATCTGTTTCTGTTTCCTTATTAGGTGACCTGGCGGTCTAGGGTTAAGGTGTCAGACTTCTATGCTGGCGGCCGGGGTTCAATCCTCAGTCCCGGCAAAGATTTATCTGATTACCAAACCCTTCCTTCACCTCTGACAAGACATCGTGTGAATGTGAGGAATGCCAGGCCTCCACCGTGGTTCGGATTCCACGTTAAACTGTAGGTCTTTCATTTAATCTAACAATCACCCTTCCATTACACATTAGCGTAAGTGCGTATAACCCGAGCGGGTAGTAAGACGTGGTGCTAATAATAATATTTCCTTATTCCACTGTGTATTTTCCATAACATCAGCCTGTCAGATAGGAGCGTGTAGTCTTCCTGTTTAGAAATAATTAAGCAGGTTATGAGTCTATTCCAGTGAAGTCCCCCTTTCATAAACTTTTTGTCTCTCTTGTTATTAACTCTTCTATAGGGATTTACTGGGTAACAGTTGGTAGCCCTGTATTCTCCATCAACGCGACGTTATCACAAACGTATCCCCTGCTGTTGGTGATGCCACGGTTAAGCCGCGAAGCGGATAATCCACCCGTGGATGATCGGGAGTCTATTTTAATATGAATTTTAAAATAATACTCATATAAGCTGGCTATATAATTAATCTAAGGTGCGAGCCACATCCGGCCTGCGATACATATTCACCGACTCGCTTGTCTGCTAAACTTTTAAATGCTACTATCCAACCCACCATAATACACACACCAAAAATGATATTTTAATTGTAATGTGTACATAATTTTCAGTAGCAGAAACACAACAGAATTATTTCAAACTGTGCCATACGTTTTTATCACTTTAAATAATTTATCAGGGAAAATTTTACTTATGCAATTTATTAAACACTGCTTAGAGTATTTTGGTGACCCGTATACGCATCTGGAAAAATGTATTTTTTTTATTTCAAATATATAGTAATGGTTTTAAAAACATAGCATAAAATGACTAGTATTTACCTACATTAGGGGACACACAGGTTTAACGTTAGGTTTGTTAGGTTTAGTTTTATCAGTATCAGGGAGGACAAATTTTAGCCAGCTATATAAAGGGTGGTTTTTTTTCCATAGATTGTTTTCCACATCCCCTTCCTTCAAATGCGGTTACATTTTCTCTAAATCAAACCTTTCTAATCTCTAACACATTAATGTAATTAGTAAATAGGCGTATAACCCTAACGGGTAGTGGGACGCAGTTCTTAAAAAAAACTATTATCCTTTATATAGCTCTTTAATTGTCTTATCTATAAATTCATGTAAAAAATTATTTAGTTTAAAAAACAGTGAGTATTTTAAACATTCTTAGCTCAGTGGCAGATTTATATTTTTGCCACCTAGGGGCTACACAGACCTTGCCACTCCCCCTTAACCCCAACCCAGACACCACTCACCCCCATCCCTCAGACCGCCATCTTGTATAAACTAAACACTAAAGAGATAAGTCATATATATGAATTATAGTGATAAGAGACTTACGGTATAATATAACACTGCATGTAGCCTCGTTGTTCAGAAATTCATCAGATGCCAGTTTTTATTTAAATATTTTCTTATTTAAATACTGTAGTGGTATAGCCCCCAAGCTAGGAAAACATCCCCTTTAAATGTGTTGAAATATTATTATTATTATTATTATTATTATTATTATTAGCACCGCGTCTTACTACCCGTTCGGGTTATACGCACTTACGCTAATGTGTAATGATAGGGTGATTGTGAGATGAAATAGAGGACCTACAGTTTAACGTGGAATCCGAACCACGGTGGAGGCCTGGCATTCTCCACATTCACAAGATGTCTTGTCAGAGGTGAAGGAAGGGTTTAGTAATCAGATAAATCTGTACCGGTACCGAGGATTGAACCCCGGCCGCTAGCACAGAAGTCTGACACCTTACCCCTAGACCGCCAGGTCACCGTGTTGAAATAAAATAAATTCAATCGCCACGGGGATTTTTTTTAAATATTAATCATTATAAAATATATTATATTTACTGAATTGGCCGCCCTGGGCTACAGCCTCCTGAGTCCTCCTATAAATCCAGCACTGTCTTAGCTGAGGCTCTAAGGATAAAAGTAAAAGTCACTAAAGAGAATGTGGCACGCTGATTCTCTTTAGCCGACGCTCATTTCGCAAAGGTATTAAGGACAGGTGTAATGGAAAGGTCTGAAGAATCACGCAACCTGTCTTGACCTCCGACACTCAAACAGCGAATTATCCGGCCGTGATCAGCAAGTTCCTTTTGTTCTTTAACTCGTCGTGAGAGGAGAGATTGTGTCAGTAAGACAAAGGTTTGACCTTTTCGTTTGAAATATTGTTAGGTTCTATTGGAGGAAAAGTACACTTTAAAAAATAAATTCAGGATATATATATATATATATATTACCAGTATAAATCTGTATATTAAAATTCAGAGACAAATCATATTAGTTGATTAGTCGGCTGACAAATGTACATCCGTGGGCTCCTTGATGATGCAAATGTGGGAGTGGTCTTAATCTCTTCGTTTGACCTTGGAGAAACATAATTTCTATAGTGGCACACTAAAAAATAGTGCGTTTGGGCGCAGCGCTCGAAAAACAAAATGGCCGTCATCACAAACACTTTTTCCCATTGATCTAAGTAACCGTCTGTTTAATCAAAATTATTTCCATTTAAAAACTTTCCTCTCTTAATTCTGCACATTAAAGGTGTTAACGAATTTTATGTAGGACCTACCATTTTCTGAAAATATCTACTTTTGGGATTTACAAAGCAGATTAGCAGTACCAAAAATTAAAGGTTGTTCTGTGAGCAGTTATCTCACTCATCCACCTCTTATTAACAGTGGAAACAATACAAACCATGTCTACTTAAACATTTGATATTTAGACAATGACAATCATATAGTCAAAAAGTATCATTTAAAATGTTTTATCCAAAATATTGAATAATATTTTTAATTTTTATAGAGCTCAGCATACATAAGCAAGAAATACTTGCTACTTATTCACTAATGCAATTATATTATGTTTAATTACAGTCATCATTGCTTTCGCTACAAATACCACTTAGTCCTAAGTCTTCTTCATAATCTTCTTTAAGCCCTCCAATATTATTACATCGTCTGGATCACCTTCCCAACTACACATCTCGCTACACCTTAGTCCATTTGACTGATATGTACATGGAGGAGAACAACGACTTTGAGAGCATGAGCGGCGACAAAGCTCCAGTATAAGATCTGGAGCACATCAACTGTCTCGTGTGTACTCCCACTTTATTACACCCAATATCCGTAGGTGGTGGGTTATTAGGATGCTGGATGAGGTCTTGATTACACTCAAAACCCTGAAAATGAGCTCTTAATAAAGCTGGGTTCAGAGCAGATTTTGTTGGAGGGAGGTTTTCATCTTGACTTTTTTCCTGTGTGAACAACAGCCATCTTACATCTTCTATATCAATCATTGTTGTTTGGGGGATATACAGCTTACAAAAAAAGGCTTTCAAGCTATTCCTGACATCTTAAGTGAGATATAGTATAGTCTACAATATGGCCAAAGCTTCTAATAGTACATCACGTACATAATTGAATCCCCCACCCCCCCCTGCTTTACTATCCCTTTGTTGGTGTTACATCTGGTTCTGAAGGTGTGTGTAATCCAGAGGCTTTCAGCCCTAGTGCTTTGTAAATTGAATCTAACTAAACAAACCTTTTCATACTATGTTCAAGGAGAACTCCAAATTCTGTTGTAATCTGGGGTTATCACCTTAATGCTAAAAATCACATCAGTGTCATATAAAAAACACACAAGTGTTTTTTATTCCACTCTGTGTTACGTATGCAGCATGTAATATGATCTTAATGTCCACCTCTTCTTAGCTACTTGAAATACTAGATACATCAGCACCACGTGATGAAGCTGCTTAGTCTTTCCAGCCGAACACGAACATTTTTCCTGTCTGTCACATTAATGGCCACAGTAATTTACTCACGGGTGTACTTCCAATTGTAGTTTCCTGTCAGATATTGTACTGGAGAGGATCTGAGCCTTTTTGTTGAATCACATGTATGTCTTTTTTCAATTGGTTATCTTTGTAAGAGTCGAAAACCACATGAATCTCACTGTAATTGTTAAATTTAATTGAACTGTTAGGTTTCTCCAGCTGCCTCATGACAGTAAGCTGCACTGATCAATTGGTTGGTGACTCTGGAATAATAGTTAGCACGGCTACTCTTGAGACAGGTTTCTCATCTACTATAAGGCTGTTATAGCCAGACCACGTTGGGGAATATGCAGTAGACGTCTTGTTGATCATCAGTATGTAACTTATTGAAAAAATCAAGCAGCATCAACAAGTACAGCCTCGTTAAGAAGGTCCATGTTGTTCATTTGTTTGCGGGTAACCACAGGAAGTGGGCAGCAGGTTTTCCAGTTGAGTTGGTTTGGACATAAAAGTACAGTTGGCAAAGCAGTGTCAAAGGTATTTACTGGGAAATCATTTGATTAAGCTAATGACAGTGGTATAACAGTATCGTACTCTTTCATAGCTTGGTACATAGCTATGACAGTACCATGAAGTGGTCTTCTACCATCTGCAGTATCTTCAGAGAAGTCAAACTTGTCAACAGCACAATGTGTAAATCTACTTGGCACAATGTGTTGTGGGATGTAAGCTCCATAATATTAAATAATTATTTTCAAAACACTTGATGCCATTTTTGTTTCCAGCCTTAGGACCCGTTTATAATCAATGCTACCACCGAAAATATGCACAAGGTCTATTAGGAACTGGCTGTGGGTTGACCCATGAATTGTCACACCAAAGGCAGCCTGAAGGGGTAAGTCTCTCGTACGATGAAACCTAATAGACTGCTTATTTCTCATTTGCTAACGAGAGTGAAAGTTTGCCACCATTGGGTTATTGAATTAAATATTGTTTACAATAAATATAATTTACAAATTGTGTAGCAAAAATAAAGCAAACTCTGGGGTTATTTAAATCGCTAATCTTTTCAGAAGAAATGTTCAAGAAATACCATATGGAAACCTTAGAAGTAGGATTTTTGAGAAAATGGTAGGTCCTAAATAAAAATACGAGAGGACCAATTTTGGTGAAGAATTAAAAGATAAACATTGTTTGTGAAATAATATTTTTTATATAATAGACGGCTACCTATATAATTGGGAAAAGGGATTTGCGATGGTAACCATTTAGTTTTTCATTTGCAGCACCCAAACGCACAATTATTTAGAATTCCATCACCGAAATTATGTTTCTCCAAAGTTAAACGAAGAGATTGAGACCATTCCCACACCCGCATCATCGAGGAATCCACGGGAGCTTGTTTTTGTACATTTGACAACAGACTATGATGTGCAAAGCTACTATACTTTTCTCAGATTAGCGAGAAAAATTTACATTTAATTCGGTTGTATTTAAACTAGTTATTTCAAGACATTTTATTATTAATATTATTGTTATTATTAGTAGTAGTAGTAGTAGTAGTAGTAGTAGTAGTAGTAGTAGTAGTAGTAGTAGTAATAGTATTAAGTATTGCAGGTGTTTCTTGGAATTCCATCACCTTAACCGACTCTCTTTGACTGGAAAACGTTCAATATATATTTGTGGCTACTTGCTATGATAAATTCTTTCTTTACCGGATGTATTATGATTATGACAAAGTTCTAGTCTCTTTAGGGTTCCAAACTCTCCTTATGCGTGGACTTTATAGTGATAGCCTTTTTTATTTTAATATTTTTAATAGCAATATTTCCTAAACATTTTCCCTTGATCATGTTCCTTATTGGGCCTCTCATAGATCAAAGTTATTTTCTCGCAAAAAAAAAATCTTACAAGGTCAGCCCTATTGGCCGTTGTAACCATAGCTTATCTATGATTGTTTATTTTAATTTCTCATGTATTTATACTTACTTGAACAGCACTATAATAAAGGAAATTGAAATTATTATTGTAATTATTATGAAACTGTAACCAGTACTTTGTAGATGTAATATTCGAAGCTATGAAATCTCGAAGTTAAAGGTGAAATCTCCTTTGCATCTACTTCGACACCCACAATAATCCTTCGCATCTGTGAAATATTTCGAATGAAAAAGAAAACTTTGATATATTATAAAAATATTTGAAATATCTCTCTAATTATGACATATTTCAACATACTATAATAGTTTTTAGCTCAGTTACTAAAATTACATATTCTAGCACTGACTTTAGATTAAATTACATCAACAATGACAGCATTTATGTTTGAAGATGTACTCAATGGGTAGTGAAATATTAAAAATAGTATTATACTTTTATTATGTGACAACAAAATCTTCTTAGTCTTTGCTTCACATGTTTCCAAGTTTTGCTTTGATTTCCCTCCACAAGACCACGAATAATTTTAATTAAAACTCAAACCGTACTAAGCACAACCAAAACATTGATAAAATAACAAACGAAAAGGCTTCACTACATTATAAGGATTATGACTTGATATTATAAATACATATAAAAGTGTTCTTAAATGTTACAAACAAACAAAAAAGACCCGCCTCGGTGGCGTAGTTGGCTAACGCGCTAGTCGTGTTGAGCTCAACTGCTGAGGATGGGGAGATCGAGGTTCGAATCTCGGTCGGGTGAACTGGGGGCTGGTTTTTCCTAAATGGTTTTCCACTCTCCCTCCACGCAAATGCGGATTCACTTCCTCTAATTCAACCTTTCCAGTTCTTAATCCATTAGCGTAATTAGTACTTAAAGCGTATAACCCGAACGGGTAGTAAGACGCGGTGATAAATAATAATAATAATAATAATAATAATAAACCAAAAAAGTGGAGAAATAATAGCTTCGATGTATTGTGCGCCACTCCCTCTAAGGTACATTTATGATTACACCCCTGCAGGGACTTTATTAAATTGGTTATAATTATCCATGACATTAAATTAATTTCTTTTGTCTAAGATATCATCAAGTTGAGATAGCAAGTATCCAGGAAGCGTTGGTTATACATGACAGGTCACAAGCTTTCAGAAGGCCTTGATCTCTAATTCTAGCAATCAACAGTAAAATGGCCGCCGGGTGTTATTTCATTTTATTCTTACTACTATACTATCGTCCTTGACTGAGCGAACATAAATAACGGAATAGGAAAGGGAAGTTGTAATTTATTTAGGGTATGTCGGTGTCCTTGAAGACAATAGTAGATGATGATGATGTGGATGTGGACAACCTTCTCCGGTGACGGTATTTGCAAGTCTAGTTAGTATGCAGCAATATTAACTCGTCGTGCCTGAAAACCTTTCAACGCTGTTAATACTAAAATATTAGAATTATTATTAGTACGGGAGATACTTGATGTGAACTTTCTGAACCAATTGGTTGTATCAGCACATGACTTGTGAACCAAATTTACTCTTGTTAATACACAACAACTAGTAGCTTGGCCTTCGACTCATCACTGTGAAAGCAGAAATGCCCATTTCAACAATGGTAAATTTATTGATCATAACGGGAATCGGGCCTGGTTCCCTTATTTCATGAGGAAATGTGCTACACACAATTCCAAGGAGTTTATACATTTTGAGAGATAAACATTTCTAGAGAATGATTAAACGACGCCCACAAACTATGTTTTACAGCAGCACCTTAATTCGATCTAGGTACTCACCAAGCAAGTCTGATATTTCCAACAAAGCTAATGCTGGACATGAACCGAAACCCGCGACACTTTTGTTTTAAGTGACGTCACAGATGTCAAAATGGAAGTTATTTGCTGTGAATCATGTAAATAAAATGGCCGTTTTCTTAAAAGTATTTATATTTCGTTCACGTTTGAGTCGCTTGTAACAAAGCACGTGTAACAATATAATTTATTGGAGATATTCTTGTAATCTTGTAATTTTGTGTTATTTTAAGGTATATTTGATACCTTTACAGGATCTTTTTGAATAAAATTTAAATATATTTATGTGAATAAGTCTTTGTTTAAATACCATCGATATTTTATAAATGTATAAATACTCAAACTTTTTTTTTTTATCGCACAGTTGGTGGAACGACAAGTTAAAGTAGACAATGAACTCTGTATCTTCTTGTCTGGTTGTAAAATACAGATTCCTGGTGAGAAACTGCAAATAGTGTAGAAGGTTGCTTTGGTGGAGGGTAGATTTTATTGTAAGCAGATATTTGTAAGTCAATATGGCAGAATGCAAGAATTTATTGGTTATTATTTTCATTGGATAGATATTGTTTAGTTTCCGTTTGCAAAGTGTGTTTGATTTAGTCGTGTGCATTCATTAAGAGTTTTTGTTTAAATTTTTAGTTTTTCTTAAAATCTGAACTAGTTTATTTAGAATTTTTTTAGTTAAAGTTTTAGGTGATTTTTAATCATTTTAGGCCATAAAAGCACCAGCCCTGGCTTAACTGTATAAAGTAGAACCTATTGATTAAGTCAAACATAAAATATAAAAGTCTATCTTTTGTAAATTAGATTGTTGATTGAATCCTGTTTGGGGGGAAGAGAAGGGGAGAGGGGGAGAGTAGCTAGACAGGTGTGGTCTATGAGTAATAAGTTTTTTGTTCAACCATAACTTACTAACACTAATCGACCGACTGTGATATTATTATTAAATTTTTTATTTGGCACTTAATGTTTCTAACGTGATGTATTGTACTGAAGGTAAGATTGAAATAATCACAGTGTAGGCCAACACACAATTTTAAATTAGGATAGGAGGAGATTGATCCTTTGAATATCTGAAATTCTTATGGATACTCAGGTTACTAAAATCTGAGAAAATATCATATTTAAATATTTTTTTTAAATATACGGAGTGGGTCTTTAATATCCTCCGACTCACCAGGAGGTGATTCTTTATGAAAAAATTAAGTAGGAATTATATGGACGACTTTTTCCCGGAAGTGATTTCTAAGGGAGCCATAAGTCCCGGAAAATCGCGTTTTAAAATGCTTTAATATAATTTAAAAAACTTGAGCTGAAAAAAAACATGGACAATATTTTGTTGAACTAAAGATATTAAACCTCTGAAACACTTTAAATGCGTCAAATAAATGAAAACTGTAGAAATCAATATCTAAAAGTTAAAAGTAACAATAAATTAGACATTTTTATCAATGTTGACGTGAATGTGGGGAATGCCAGGCCTCCACCGTGGTTCGGATTCCACGTTAAACTGTAGGTCCTCCATTTCATTTCACAATCACCCTACCATTACACATTAGCGTGTGTATAACCCGAACGGGTAGTAAGACGCGGTGCTAATTATAATAATAATAATGTTGACATCAAATAAGGTATTTAACTTTCTAAAAGGCCTTTCCTATGATAATTGGAGCATAGCTAGCGGAATATGTCAGAAATGACGCCCGACTGGACTTGTGAAAGAGCTGACAGATGTCAGTAGATCGTGGGCCGACTCAACTCGCGTGCTCCTTCTGTCGAACGAACATTACCATTCGTTCCGAGACGTCCCTCCTGTTGAAACGAGGTGTTGGGTGCGCCATTATGTTCACACGCCAACACTCGAGAGCTACTTGTTACGCTGGAAGTAGTCAACAAAACCCGGGATAAGAGGCTACTATTATCTCGAGTAGGCCTACCTTCAACACACACACAGATTACTGGGAGTGTGGTTGATACACCCACATTGGAATAATTCCGCCTCCATGATGGTAATTTGTTACACGCAATCTTTTTATTATGACGTGTCCAAACAAAGGAGAGTTATGACACGATATATCTTTACTTCCAGAGAGACTTAAAAAACACATTATATAAAGGAGACTAGATATTGAATTTTTAGAAGGGATAATTAATTGACTATAGAGAGGTAATAACTAATTGGTTCCTTAGAGTAATATTTTCCACTCTCCCTCCACGCAAATGCGGGTTCACTTCCTCTAATTCAACCTTCCCAATTCCTAATCCATTAGCGTAATTAGTACTTAAAGCGTATAACCCAAACGGGTAGTAAGATGCGGTGCTAAATATTATTATTTATTATTACTAAACTTAGAGTAATAACTAGTGGCTTCTAGAGACGGATTAACTAATTGATTCTATGGAGAAAATAAATAATTCATCCATAGAGGGATTAATCAATTGATTCCTTAGAGGGAATTACTAATGGCATCTGTAATGGATTTTGTTAGAGAGATTAACTAATTGATTATATAGAGAGAACAACTAATTAATTCTATAGAAGGATTAAGTAATTGATTTTTAGAGGGAATTAAAAATGGCTTCCGGAGAGGAAATGACTAATTGATTCTGAAGAGAAAATAACTAATTGATTTCACAAGGCGTAGAAGTAATAACTAATTTGTTCCATAGAGAGATATCTAATTGATTCCGTACAAGGATTAACTAGAGGGAATAACTAATGAATCCTGGAGAGGGATTAGCTAATAAAATCTATAGAGGGACCAGCTAATTGAAACTGTAGAGGCAGTAGCTAATAGATTAACTAATAGAATGTGTATAGAGACTAAATAATCAATTCTGTAGTGGGACTAACTAATATAATCTGTAATGGAAATAGCTAGTTGAGTCCATAGAGGGAATAACTAATAGATTTAGTAGAGGGAATGATTAAATGATTTTGTAAATTGGTTGACTAATAGAATCCGTGGACATATTATCCAAGATAATCTGTAGAGGGAATGAGCCTTTGATTCCGTAAATGAAATAACTAATTGAGTCCATAGAGGAAATAAGTAACTGATTATGTAAAGGAAATAAGTAATTGTATCTGTAGAGGGACTAACTGATTGATTCCATAAAGCAAATGACTAGTATAATTCTGTAGAAGGACTAACAAATTTATTTCGTGGAGGCAATGACTAAATGATTCCATAGAGGGATTAAATAATTGAATATGTACATAGAATAACTAATTGGTTCCGATTAAATAATTGAATCTGTAGATATATATAACTATTTGATTTCATAATGAAGTAGGAATATTTAATAGAATCTATAGAGCTACTATCAACTTAATTATATAGAGGAGCCAAAATATTGAATCTATAGAGGTAATAGCTAATTGAGGAAACTCCTTGTGTGTTCACACTACGTTCTTCCAGGAAACACCTTGTCTGTCCACACTAAGTTCTTCCAGGAAACACCTTGTCTGTCCACACTAAGTTCTTCCAGGAAACACCTTGTCTATCCACACTAAGTTCTTCCAGCAAGAAACACCTTGTCTGTTCACACTAAGTTCTTCCAGGAACACCTTGTCTGTTCACACTAAGTTCTTCCAGGAAACACCTTGTCTGTTCACACTAAGTTCTTCCAGGAAACACCTTGTCTATTCACACTAAGTTCTTCTAGGAAACACCTTTTCTGTTCACACTAAATACTTCCAGTAAACACCTTGTCTGTTCACACTAAGTTCTTCCAGGAAACACCTTGTCTACTCACACTAAGTTCTTCCAGGGAACACATTTTCTGTTCACACTAAATACTTCCAGGAAAAACCTTTTCTGTTCACACTAAATACTTCCAGGAAACACCTTGTCTATTCACACTAAATACTTCCAGGAAACACCTTTTCTGTTCACACTAAATACTTCCAGGAAACACATTGTCTATTCAAACTAAGTTCTTCCAGGAAACACCTTTTCTGTTCACATTTAGTTCTTCCAGGAAACACCTTTTCTGTTCACATTTAGTTCTTCCAGGAAACACCTTTTCTGTTCACACTAAATTCTTTCAGGAAACACCTTGTCTGTTCACACTAAGTTCTTCCAGGAAACACCTTTTCTGTTCACGCTAAGTTCTTCCAGGAAACACCTTGTCTTTTCACACTAAGTTCTTCCAGGAAACACCTTGTCTGTTCACACTTAGTTCTTCCAGGAAACACCTTGTCTGTTCACACTAAGTTCTTCCAGGAAACACCTTGTCTTTTAACACTAAGTTCTTCCAGGGAACACATTTTCTGTTCACACTAAATACTTCCAGGAAAAACCTTTTCTGTTCACACTAAATACTTCCAAGGAAACACCTTGTCTGTTCACAGTAAATACTTCCAGGAAACACATTTTCTGTTCACACTAAATACTTCCAGGAAACACCTAGTCTATTCAAACTAAATTCTTCCAGGAAACACCTTGTCTTTTCACACTACGTTCTTCCAGGAAACACATTTTCTGTTCACACTAGGTTCTTCAAGATGATACCTCGTTTGTTCGAACTGTTTTTTTTAACCACACAAGTATAAGTGCATTTTCTGTTAAAGTGACCCGTGTACATTTAAAACGAATTTGGCATTCTTGGAATAGTGACTAGATTCCTGACTCTGACCTTGAAGGCCGTTATTTTAGCTCCAACCAGCTTCTATGAAAGTTTTCCTCTGAAAAATAGGACTTCCAATCTTTGAACAAGTTGAATGAATTTGCGATTTAATAAAACTTCCGTACACCTCAAAGTTTCAACAATTCAAATAGTTCAATTGAACCAATAAATATCAACATACAATGCAATTACCGGAATGTTCATATGAAGGGATGCCAAATTGATGAATTTAAATTAATTAGCCAACTATACCACAACCTGCTTTGTTGGCCGCATAATCTAACGCGTTACTCTAACATTATTTTTATTATAATAATAATTATTATTATTATTATTTTTATTATTATTATTTAGCACCGCGTCTTACTACCCGTTCGGGTTATACGCTTTAAGTACTAATTATGCTAATGGATTAGGAATATGGGAAGGTTGGATTTAGGGAGGTAAGCCCGCATTAGCGTGGAGGGAGAGTGGAAAACTATTTAGGAAAAACCACCCCCAGTTCACCCGACAGGGATTCGAATCTCGATCTCCCCGTCCTCAGCAGTCGAGCTCAACACGACTAGCGCGTTAGCTAACTACGCCACCGAGGCGGGTGTTACTCTTGCAGTAGACTAGACTGCCAACGATGGGGAGATCAATGTTTTTTTAATCTCGGTTGGGTGTACTGAGGGTGTTTTTTCCTAACTTGTTTTCCACTCTCTCTCTCTCTCTTTCTTTCTCTCTCTCCATGCAAATGCGGGTAAATATAACCTTCCTGATGCCTAAAACCATTAGCGTAATTAACACAGAAGCGTATAGCCCGAATGGGTAGTAAGACACTACGCAAAAAAAAAGTTAAACTATTTTGACATAAGACCATATAAATGGGAAACAATGTTAAATTTTTTTATTGATTGCTGAAGTATATAAGCCCTACACAATTTTACTAAAAGAAATAAATCTCTATATGTTCCGATACATGTTAATAATAATAATATTTAGCACCACGTATTACTACCCGTTCGGGTTACACGCTTTAAGTACTAATTACTCTAATGGATTAGGAATTGGGAAGGTTGAATTAGAGGAAGTTAACCCGCATTTGCGTGAAGGGAGAGTGGAAGACCATTTAGGAAAAACCACCCCCAGTTCACCTGACAGAGATTCGAACCTCGATCTCTCCATCCTCAGCAGTTGATCTCAACACGACAAGCGCGTTAGCCAACTACGCCACCGAGGCGGGTCCGATACATCTTAAAATATGAATTAAACACAATATTTAGTTATGACTTAAGACCATATTCTTTCAGTCATGAGGGGTATATTTTATGATAGAATGACAAGACTCTTTCGAAGTTCGTATTTGTGGTTTGTAAATAACATTTAATGAAGAGAATGTTATCTAACCATAATTGTGGACATTCAATTAGTGTCGAGTCATTGGTTCACGCAGAAAGGAAAGGTCGCAAAAAACAAACAAATTGCACGTAATTTCATGAAATACAAATATACGCGATAACTACGTTTGCAAACAAAGTATTTCCAAACGATTTTATTTATAAAAATAGATTAGTTAAGGCAAAATAAAATGTTTTTTTTTTAATATTCTAAGCTAAATTTTGCTGAACCATTTGAATAAGATGTATGGATTTTTTTTTATTGTGAGTGGAAATATAGCACAACCATTAAATA
Organism: Timema shepardi; assembly: GCA_902151425.1. Taxonomy (NCBI): domain Eukaryota; kingdom Metazoa; phylum Arthropoda; class Insecta; order Phasmatodea; family Timematidae; genus Timema; species Timema shepardi. The sequence continues at coordinate 121,203 of CABFVX010000392.1, forward strand.
AATGGGTTTAACTTAGGCATTGTTTGTTATGCCATTTATTATAATAAAATCTGGAACCTTTTTTCTGTTTTTAGAAAGCCGCTTCTAGTTTACTCATTTATTTTATTTTTATCCCCGCATCTTACTACCTGTTAAGGTTATACACATATAAACTAATTACACTACCGAGTTCAGAATGAGTAAGGTTGAATTTAGAGAAAGTGTACTCGCATTTGAGTGTTGGGGAAGTGGAAAATAATTTAGGGAAAATCCATTATCGGTATACCTAACTGGGATTTGAGCCTTTATCTCTCCGTTATCGTCAGTCCAGTCTACTGCAAGAGTAACGCCTTAAGACATAACATTCTACCACCTATGCGGATTGGACTATAGATATTTTAACTACATATTAATAATTACTAATTAACGACCCATATTAGTGGGCAAATGAATAAAATGCCAATTTATCTCGTCAGATTTTTCGTTGATGGGGTTTGGGTTTAGATCCCAGTCGAGTATATATTTATTTAATTATCACTGCATCTTACTACCCGTTTGTGATGTACGCTAATGTAGACTACTAATTACACCAATCGTTTTAGAAATGAAGAAGGTTACATTTAGAAGAAGTAGAAGTGTACCCGAATTTGCGTGGAGGAAGAGTGGAAAATATTTTTTGGAATAAACAACAGTACACTCAACCGAGATTAGAAACTTGATCTCACTGAGAGTAGCGTCCTAGACCATGTGACCACCAAAGCTGGTTCAAGTGTATTTGAGAACGGTTTAACCTATAATTTTTCCCCATCTTCCCCCACTCATATTTGTGTTTATCTCATTTAAATTCTTCCCTACTCTTCCCTACCAAATTAGCATGATTAAAATAAATACGTTATAGCCCAAATGGATGAGGGGAAAACATGCTGGTTTGCCGGTGACGGGAGGTTGAGTTTCAAGACCTGGACAGGTGTATTTAAGGTATTTTAATTTGTTACCCACACTCCCTCTACGAAAATATGGGTACATTTTCTATAAATGTAAACTTACTCATTATTACCCCATTAACGTCATAAAATTAATTTTCATTTATTTGTGGTATTTAACGTGCATTTACTGAACCAACTAATTAAATCAGCACATGACTTACAGACTAACTTAAATCTAGAACAGACACAGCACCCTGCCTCTACCCATTAATTCATCGCTGTGAAAGGGGAAACTCACGTTTCACAAATGATAAATATTTTGACCAATCCAGGAATTGAACCTGGGACCCATAGTTCAGTGGGCAGACACGCTATCAACTGAGCTAAGGTGTCGTACAAAATATATTCTTACAGTCCGGATGGGTAGTAAGACGCCGAGAACAAAACAACAGAATTAAAGTGTAAATGTATGTGTTTTAACCTTCTAGGGTGTATGGTTTGAAAAATTGTTCTGCATGTTAGAGTAGTATCGGAGTCTAACCCACAAAATGTATTTGTGTCAATTCTGCAATCTATGTTAACGGTTTTAAAGCCAGAGTTGAACACAATAGAGTCATGAACGTCCCACAAATACAGAGCACTTTTAACAGGGTCGTTGTAAATATTATCAATGTCACTAGAAACTGTCTCATGAGAATGAACAAGTTTGGAAGAAAGTGTGTGTGGGAATTGTCAAATATACAAAGATTCTGGTAGGAAGAAATATTTTTAAAATATGATCAGATATTTTTTTTGTCATATTGATAAAATATGATTATGGTATTAGATAACTATGTTTTTATATGTATCTGTACTGTCTATCAAAAATGAGAGCTGGAAAATCACATGACTTAGAGTATGCATAGTGATAAAAAAAATGAGGATGTTATTGACTTGAGAACTGAAGTTGGAGTGGGTGACCTGGCGGTCTAGGGTTAAGGTGTCGGACTTCTGTGCTGGCGGCCGGGGGTTCAATCCTCGGTCCCGGCAAAGATTTATCTGATTACCAAACCCTTCCTTCACCTCTGACAAGACATCTTGTGAATGTGGGGAATGCCAGGCCTCCACCGTGGTTCGGATCCCACGTTAAACTGTAGGTCCTCCATTTCATCTCACAATCACCCTACCATTACACATTAGCGTAAGTGCGTATAACCCAAACGCGGTGCTAATAATAATACTAACAATAATAATAACAACTGAAGTTGGAGATTAGAAAGAAACTGGTGAAGCGCTAAATTTGAAACATCGGTTTTATATGGAGCTTTTTTTTTTAGCATATGGCACCCTTAACTGGGGGAAACATATCATATATCTCGGTTACCTGTGAGTGTAGTTAGCAGCTCTGATGGCACAGAACGTTACCCAGGGTACACCCCAGGAGGTTCTACACGTCGTACCCGCAATGAGATGATGTGATCATAGTGAATATGGAGGTGTGGAGCCAATTGGAAATCTTAAACCCAACTTTAGCCTAATCTACCAACCGTAATTCGAACCCGGGACCGCTAGGTTCGTAGCCAGATGCACTGAACACTATACTATGGGTCCGGTTTTTATGGAACTTAAACGTGGATATTAAGGGAAAGGAAGACAGCATATATGTAAATCTTTGAGATGTGGTGCTGGAGGAGATTAAAGAGGATAAAGTGGATAAATCAAGAGAGTGATCAAAAAATATATCAGAAGAATCGATTAAAACAGAACAATTATGCAGAGTGGGTGTGAGTGTCGTCTAGCTCTCTGGTATTCTAAGATGAAGCACATTAATCGGCATTGGTCAGCTTAGGTTAATTCATCACGTATTTAACTTATTTATTTATAATTTTTAAGTGCTCACCTCAGGACCCGATGTTCGTGGGTTCAAACTCAGTCAGGCTCAACGGATTTTTCTTGAGCGATAAAAAAATATGTAGCACAACTTCCTTCGGGGGGGTAAGTAAAGCCATTTCGGTCTCACGTCGATTGTGGCATTGTAAACGAGCCCTAGAAGGTATGTGGAAATACCTTTCCCGGCTAAATTGGTAATTCCTTTCGCTCTCACTCATAGAAATTCTCGTGTGCTGATATAATCAGTCGGTTCATAAAATGCACGTTAAATACCTTAATTAAATGAAGAAAAAAATCTAATTTTTAAATAAACTTTAGTTGTTGATTTTTAAAACATGTATCAGTTTAGCTAAAATTTATATTCTCTAGTTTGATGAACACAACTAAGGACATTTATAATCAATTTTTAAAAAAAATATTCCTCACTATTCCCTCCTGCACCCTACCCCCTACATCTTCACCCTGACCAATGTTTCTTATACAAAACATCGATAATTTTGATCTATGCCATTGATGTTTCCCGAAGATTTTTTTTCCCTCTCATTGATGTGACATCATTGTTAATACAACCGGCCACATACTCAGACATGAGTGTTTGGCGAAGATATTATAGAAAGATAGTATATTAAATCCAAGAAAAATATGAAAGCGTTAAGACCAAGACTGAGATACATGAAGATGTGGGAAAGAACAACAAAAGACATGGCTCAGGATAAGCAGAAGATGTGGGAAATAAAAACAAAAGACTGGGCTCAGGATAAGCAGAAGATGTGGGAAAGAACAACAAAAGACATGGCTCAGGATAAGCAGAAGATGTGGGAAAGAACAACCAAAGACGTGGCTCAGGATAAGCAGAAGATGTGGGAAAGAACAACAAAAGACATGGCTCAGGATAAGCAGAAGATGTGGGAAAGAACAACAAAAGACTTGGTTCAGGATAAGCAGAAGATGTGGGAAAGAACAACAAAAGACATGGTTCAGGATAAGCAGAAGATGTGGGAAAGAACAACAAAAGACATGGCTCAGGATAAGCAGAAGATGTGGGAAGGAACAACCAAAGACGTGGCTCAGGATAAGCAGAAGATGTGGGAAAGAACAACAAAAGACGTGTTTCAGGATAAGCAGAATATGTGGGAAAGAACAACAAAAGACATGGCTCAGGATAAGCAGAAGGTGTGGGAAAGAACAACAAAAGACGTGGTTCAGGATAAGCAGAAGATGTGGGAAAGAACAACAAAAGACTTGGCTCAGGATAAGCAGAAGATGTGGGAAAGAAAAACAAAAGACTGGGCTCAGGATAAGCAGAAGATGTGGGAAATAAAAACAAAAGACTGGGCTCAGGATAAGCAGAAGATGTGGGAAAGAACAACCAAAGACATGGCTCAGGATAAGCAGAAGATGTGGGAAATAACAACAAAAGACGTGGCTCAGGATAAGCAGAAGATGTGGGAAAGAACAACAAAAGACGTGGCTCAGGATAAGCAGAAGGTGTGGGAAAAGAACAACAAAAGACATGGCCCATGATAAGCAGAAGATGTGGGAAAGAACAACAAAAGACGTGGCTCAGGGTAAGCAGAAGTAAAGACTGCATTAAACCAACCGGAAAATTGATGAAAAAGGAGAATGTAATAGTCATACACATTATCTCTGTCAGTGGCATATCTGTCTACTGATTTAAGGAAGAGTCCAGGGTTCAATCCTCGTCATGACATAAAAATGATCTAAAAATGTGTAATTGGTTAAATGTGGATTTCTGCTTTTAAAGTGATGAATTAAAGGCCGGGGATTGGATGTTGTGTCCGTTCTAGATTTAAATTAGTTTATAAGACATGTTCTGATATAATCCGTAAAAAATGGAATAAAATTATTATGTAATATTTTCGTTAGAGACATTGTTATCATATTATATTATTATAATGTCCATCCCCAGGCGTCAAACAACTGAACCAACGACGTGAACTGCAGCCTGCTTGTTACAAAGCGTGCCCCCGCCCTCCCCCCTCAGCCTCTCAACCAAGGCCGTAGCTTGGCAATCTGTGGTTAGGACACTCGGGCCCCAAGTATTTGTAGAACACCCCAGGAGGGCGTCAACAGGTTTCCCCCAGTAAACAAGTCGTGTTACCAAGAGACGAGGTATTGTTTGTCGGGTCGGATGGCCTGAATCCACCACACAGACTCCCTGTACCAAGCCGAGGGACGTGCTGAACTTTCACGTCCTCAAAGAAGACTCTTGACTTGCCCTTCTCGCCGAGAGTGAAAGGAGACGTGGTGGGGCATCACCCTCAACCTATACCCGCTCAAATTCACTTTCATTTTATTCCTCGGCGTGCGACCATTTCCAAACTCATCGCGTTGAGTCAGATATTTTCTAATCCTTGAGTCTCTAATATACTCAAAGATGCTGGGTTTCTAGGATAATAGGAGCCAAGGATTATAGTTTATAGTGTTCAAGGGTTTGAAGTTTCAAGAATTCTCGGTCTTAAGGAGTCGACAAATAAAGGATTTAAGGTTTTGATAATTTAAGGACTCAAAGATTCAAGAGTTAATATGTTCAGAGATTCAAAGATCTGAGGATTCAAAGGATTGAGGATTCGAAGAGTAAAACTCTATTTATTTAATCGTAAGGGGTCTTCAGTCGTACGGAATCCTACTTCTGCAGATACTGCACGTACCTATGAAACCCAGTTTTCAAATACGAATTATCTAAAACATGAAAAGCATAAGAAGTTCACGTTCCTATATTGGTATGACTGGTTTGTCTTAACTTGTGATTTTGTTTACATTAATACTTGAGTTTCTTTAGAAAACGTAGCATTATCATCAGTTTCTTCCTCAGTTCTAAACTCAACATGATCCTCAACAGTAACTTCTTCTTGTTGAAAGTTTCCTTGGCCATGGCGATCCTCAACCTAATTTCTTTAGTGCGGTAGTTATCCTTCTCAGTAAACATCCCAGGTACTTGAACTGCTCTATGCTTTCAAACTCCTAGTTTGCAATTTTGACTTTCAGTGCATCTTCATTATTTTTTTTTTTAATCCCCCATCTCTTGGGATGAGCTTATAGAACATTGTGGCATCGTGGCATCATCGGTAACAGGCATTTTAAAATCATCGGTTGAGAGCCGGATAAATGTGTCATTTAAATGGTACATAACACACTCTGTGGTCATGGTTTTTATATTCGTGTTTTTGGACTGTGTTGTCATTTAAATGGTACATAACACACTCTTTAGTCATGGTTTTTATATTCGATGTTTTTGGACTGCGTTGTCATTTAAATGGTACATAACACACTCTTTAGTCATGGTTTTTATATTCGTGTTATTGGACTGTGTTGACAAATTTTATATTTAGAAGAATCTGCCTCTTTATAAACAGAACCGCAAGTACATCAAGAAACTATATGTTTCCCCGTGGAGATACCAGGTTCAATCAAACAATTATTCAATTTACCGGGTCCTACTAGACGTCCGGAATATACACTCTTAATTTCACTAGTAGTATAAATATGAGTAAAGTAGAAGGGTGACCTGGCTGTCTAAGGGTAAGGTGTCTGACTTCCACGCTGAAGGTCCGGGGTTCAATCCTCGGTCCCGGCACAGATTTAGCTGATTACCAAACCCTTCCTTCACCTCTGACAAGACTTGTATTAATCACAACTTGTGAATGTGATGAATGCCAGGCCTCCACCGTGGCTCGGATCCCACGTTAAACTGTAGGTCCTCCATTTCATCTCACAATCACCCTATCATTACACATTAGCGTAAGTTCGAATGGGTAGTAAGACGTGATGCTAATAATAATAATAATAATAATAATAATAATAATAAAGTAGAATTTAAATGAAATATAAATCAAATTTGCGTAGAGGAATAGTGGAATCATTCTTAGGAAAAAATCAGCTTTGTTCACCCAGCCCGGGCTACGAATCAAAGCATCATCGTCACTACCAAGCTAGACAAGACGATATTGATGCCTTTTTGAACAAGCCTACAACTACGAATACCAAAATACTAAACTTGAGTGCAATTTTAGAGGTCTGACACGTACACTATAGACTTTAAAAAATACAAAAATAGAATGTCTATAACTAATAACTAAGCAAAACGGAATTAACTGAGCATTTAAATATTAGTATATTATACCTATAATATAAATTATGTAATCTATGATGATAAAATTAAGAGTTTGTCTGTCCGTCATAAGCGTTGTGCCATATTTCCCTCACTCAAAGGGCTAAAATTTAAAAATCAGTTGCCCCTGTACACAAACATCTGCAACTCGAAACTGTATTCCTAATATTTTTTATTTGATTTTTAAATTTATTAAAAGCTGGGTTGTAAGAAAAAAATAAGAGTTTTTTATCTGTTTGAAGACGTCGGATACTTCTGTTAGTAATAATACAGCATCAATAGAAAGGCTAATGAGTCTGCCGTCTCTAACAGTTGACCTGATAATTATTATATTTATTCAAGCAATCATTAGAACTAATATAGACAAATATTCAGGCTTAGAAGATTTTTAGGTCGCTTGAAATCGTACTCTTTTTTTTTGAAATAGAAATCAATCGCACTATCTAAGCCTTCATTTGAATCCTCCTTCGGGTTTCGAACCAGATAACCCCATTGAAAGATGGAATATTATTATTTCAGCACTTCCAGTCTTGTGACGTCCACAGGAACAATTCATTTCTACTTTTTGTTTTCATCTAGTGAAGAATGTTTGCTCACCACATTGACTCGACTTGATAGAAACAACTTGTATTTGTCTCAGATTCTACAAGGAAACACGATTAACTCTGCAGGCCATTTTCCACGGCCAAATACTGGAGGCTCATTCCAAGGCGATCCATTTACCGCCGTCACCTTGCCCGCTATAACACCGGTCTCGCTTTCTGCCTCGGGCCATTCGCTGGCTCGGTGTAGGTCCGTGCATGGATTTAAACATAGCGCACAACTTATACAAATAGCGCATAGTACATAATAATCATAAAGTTGTAAAATATAATTTCAATGATCACGTTCACAACCGAAACATTTTTTTTCTCCGCGTATTACTACTCATTCGGGCTATAAGCTTTTATACTAACTACGCTGATGGGCTAGGAATGAGGAAGGTTGAATTTAGAAGAAATGTTCCCACATTAACGTAGAAAAAGCGTGGGGAACTATTTATAAAAATTCGCCTTTACCGTGATCTTCCCGTCATCGGCAGTCTAGTTTATTGCGAGGGTAACGTTTTAGACTATGCGGCCACCGAAACATAATTAGTAGTGAATAGTGTACCACTCATATAGTTTATTTGACTTTTTTACGTATTATCCAAGGATTTGGGCGGACACAGCCCTTGGACTGAAGACGTATCAGCCAATGGGAAAACGAGGGGAGAATTTAACCAATTAAAACTTCAATTCACAACAGATAAAAACTAACTTCTGTTCACGTGTGAAGTTGTCTTGTAGTAGTCATAATTTACTTCCTACTAACAAATTTGGTTTTTTTTAGCGTCAGCTAATATGATTGTTAATATTATTGATAGCCAAGGGGTAATATTAAATTTTTGATTGTGTTATTGAGAAGGAGGTTTACCCTGATTTTTATGACAGCAATAAAATCAGAACTCAAAAAGAATATAATTTTATTTGGTGGTACAGGCGTAAATAATAATTTTATGGCCTGTGTTAATTTTGACGTGAATATATATGTTTCTTATAAGTCTTTTATTGGGCTGTAGGGTGACCTGGAGGTCTATGGGTAAGGTGTCAGACTTCTATACTGGCGGCCGGGGTTCAATCCTCGGTCCCGGCACAGATTTATCTGATTACCAAACCCTTCCTTCACCTCTGACATGACATCTTGTGAATGTGGGGAATGCCAGACCTCCACCGTGGTTCGGATTCCACGTTTAACTGTAGGTCCTTCATTTCATCTCACAATCACCCTACCATTATACATTAGCGTAAGTGCGTATAACCCGAACGGGTAGTAAGACGTGGTGCTAATAATAATAATAATAATAATAATAATGGGCTGCATTGCGTTGCGTCCCAATTACCACCCCTTGAGTAACTTGCGTTCCGAAGAGGGGACAGATAAAATGTTACCACCCAAGCTGTGCTCAAAAGAGTGAAGTCTAGGTTGTTGAATAATATTATAAGGATTGACAAAAGTAGATTCAGAACTATAAATAAAAATATAGTTCTGTCAGTTCTACATTCAAATATTATATAAAACATCAAACATAATTATTATTTATACATTTATTTTTTAAAAGGTTTGTAAGCTAAATAAATAATTTGGATAATTATATTGATGTCTTGTCATTTTACTTTCTGTGTAATGTATCACTTGGTTAACCTACTAAACCTAACCTAATCTGACCTAACCTGGACGCACCTCAGTCCCTAACTTACACTCTTAATGAGTCCATATCCCGCCCCGTGATATAGCAGTCAGCGCACTTGGCTACAATTCTAGGTGTTCCGAGTTCGATTCCCGGCTGGGACCATGGGTATTTTTTCCCCTTATGAGGAATTATTCCAACGGTCACCAAGGAGTGGTAAATTAGGCTCAAGCTAGGTTTAAGACACCCACTGGCCCACACCTCCATAATAACTGTCACCATCATCTCCTCACGGGTAGGGGAAGACAATCTTTATAGGTGTAATCTGGGTAACGTTCTGTGCATCTAGGGCTGTCAGTAGTCTACATACAGGCGACCGAACTGGATGTAATGCCCCCCTCCCCCCAGTCAGTAATAATATTATTATTAGCACCGCGTCTTACTACCCGTTCGGGTTATACGCACTTACGCTAATGTGTAATGGTAGGGTGATTGTGAGATGAAATGAAGGACCTACAGTTTAACGTGGAATCCGAACCACGGTGGAGGCCTGGCATTCCCCACATTCACAAGATGTCATGTCAGAGGTGAAGGAAGGGTTTGGTAATCAGATAAATCTGTGCCGGGACCGAGGATTGAACCCCGGCCGCCAGCATATAAGTCTGACACCCTACCCCTAGACCGCCAGGTCACCAACCCAGTCAGGAATATCATATGCAACAAAAAATATTATTATTATTATTATTAGCACCACGTCTTACTACCCGTTCGGGTTATACGCACAACAAAAAATAAGATCTCAAACAATTTTCTGGACGCAGTTCGATTGTCCCATTACTATTTCCTCTGTTATAGCTTTATTTAGCTAACAACTAAATATTTATTAAAATTTGAAAAATACTGTTTTTTTCTTCAGTTCCAATTTTATTCTGAAGAGCAACGTTAGTTAGGCTAGGCCAGGGGTAAATGACCAGATTTTTTTTAGTACCGCGTCTTACTACCTGTTCGGGTTACACGCTTATGTACTCATTACGCTGATGGTTTGAGGAACTTAAAAGGTTATATTTAGAGGAAGTGTACCAGCATTTGCGTGGAGGAAGATTGGGAAACTATTTTGTAAAAACCTCCCTTAGTACACCCGACCAAGATTTCAACCTTAATCCTCCTCCCCCCCCCCCCATTATCGATAATCTAGTCCAACACGAGATTAGCGCGTTAGACCATGCGGTCACCGAAGCGGGTCTACACGACTAGTGAAAGTTTATGTAACAATGACCTAAGGTAACATAATGAATGTTTGATTACTACCTCGAGGAATAAATGGAGTGAGCAGCGACATTGCTACCACAGACGTGATATATTTAATAACCGTGTGTGACGGGTACTTTTTAAAGGCGGAGCGAAGTTTGAAACAAACGAAGCAAAGTTGAAGTTGAAGTCAAAGATAATTTTGTTGTCGTTGTCATACAAGACTAGATTAAATTTGAAATAATTCATTAAATGCATCTACAATCTGTTTTAAACAAAAAGCCCGCTATTTGAAAAGTAAGAACTTGTGTTACCACACTGGTGTGGGGTGGCGGGGGGGGGGATATATCAATTGTATTTACAATACTAGCCCGTTTAATTAATAATGTAAAAAAAACTCCACAATAGTTCATAAGGGAGTATTATCGGAGACTTAAGAAAACATCTTAGATTAACTAAATAATTAATAAACTATGATAAAACAATTCTAGAATGCTAAATTTTAGTGATTTTCAATTAATGTTGAGGGTCAAAAATACGATACCTATATGATTCAGGGCTTAGGTAAATAGAAACGTTTAGAGAGAAAAAAAAACCTAGATTAGTTCATGCTGACATATTTGAATTTATTTATGCTTACATTATAGATGTAATTTTTTTTTGCACCACATCTCACTACCCGTTCAGTTTATACGCTTATGTACAAATTAAGCTAATAGCCTTAGTAACTAACAAGATTACATATAGAGGAAGTGTACCTGAATTTTCGTAGAGATAGAGTGAAAAACCATTTTATGAAAAACCATTCGACTGAGATTCGAACCTCGTGCTCCCCCATTATCCGCAGTCTAGTCTACTGTGAGATTAGCGCGTTATACCACGTGGCCACTTAATAAGGTTAAATAATATTTAATTACTACTCTGTGTTAAAATACTGCTTAGTAGTGGCTCTAAAAATGACTAAATGTTTAAATATGCCATAATTAGTGTTCAAATAATCGTCTAAGCTTGTCAATATGAATAAAATATTGAGTCTTAGATTAATTTGCACTGCACAGTAAGGTACGCCTGGATCTGAGTTGGGAGACTGAGGTTCAAACCCTGTGTTGAGTCAAATTGTTTTAACCCGAACTCTCTACATCCTCGTTATAAACTTGTGAATAAAGAACATTTGACGAGGAAGTGTCTATATGATGCAGTAAGCAAGGAATTTAAAAGTGGGCAAGTCAACCTTGAATTGCAAAGTAATTTATGTTGATGCTTTTACATACGTGAACACGATTAACGTAATAACATAAATGCATCTTTCTAAAGTTATTCATCACCCAATAAAATGTTTAGGCCTGTTTGTGTATACTTTTATATAATAAATGGTGACCTGGCGGTCTAGGGGTAAGGTGTCAGACTTCTGTGCTGGCAGCCGGGGTTCAATCCTCGGTCCCGGTACAGATTTATCTGATTGCCAAACCCTTCCTTCACCTCTGACAAGACATCTTGTGAATGTGGGGAATGCCAGGCCTCCACCGTGGTTCGGATTCCACGTTAAACTGTAGGTCCTCCATTCCATCTCACAATCATCCTACCATTACACATTAGTGTAAGTGCGTATAACCCGAACGGGTAGTAAGACGTGGTGCTAATAATAATAATAATAATAATAATAATAATAATAATAATAATAATAATATAATAAATCAGCATTCAATTTTGATAAGTAAATAACAGTTTTATTTTTGTGCACGATAACTTAACACATATCTTGGATATTCACAAATTTATAATAAAGGTGTTAGGATATAATAATTTAGTATTTAGAAGAAATAAACCCGCATTTCTAAGGAAGTAATGAAGAAAATAGCATAAGGAAATTCACCCTCAATACAACGGCGAGGATTCGAACCCGATCTCTGACTCACCGGAAACCGGACAAGAATAAAATGAAATCATTATTAGCATAGTAACAGGTGAGTATTTGTTGTATAAACTTATTAATCGAGGTATTCTCTAAATTTAAAAACGACACCCTGACACAAGAATCGAGTCCAAGACCTTTGGTTTAATATACTAACCAGTGTTTTTACCACTGAGATATCCAGGAGTCATCCCATGTGCAGGTTGGATTCCCGTGTCCAGGTATCATTCTTCAATCTAACTAAATAGAGGTATTTTTATCTCATTAATGATGGCTATATTAGGTAAGCCTGTCGAGGTGGGCACTTTATTATTCTCAACACATTTCAACTATCATTTAATGTTTTATTTAATTTATATATGAAATCTCAACAGATAACGGAGTGTTTAGTTGGATGAGGCTGAAATGTATTTTACATGTGCAAATTTACAGCTAAAGATTATCAATGTAAAAGTTAAAAGCATATATTTGTAGTTTTGTAGTCAGTCACTCGCTTATTTCATTGGGGGCTCCGCCCCCAAACCCCCAGTAATTTTTCTTTGCAAGTGGATATAAACTAATGTAATTCCAGAACCTATTTTTGATAGGTTTCACCGTTTAGCCACAAGAGACCTCCAAAGAAAGGTCCGCACCAACTTTAAAGTTGCTCCGACATTTTGAATTGGAATTTTCCCGTTGGTTACAGGCTAGAAGCCATAAGTTTGCCAAATTTCAAGTTTCTAGCTCATCTGGAAGTGGGTAAACATTAATGTCAGTGAGTGAGTCAGCCATGTGGCTTTATAGTAGTATAATTAAAAAATTGTTCACGTGTTTAATTTGACAGCAAATAAATGGTATGGGTTCAGCGAAGTTTACATTAATTTCATCAATTTATTGGATTCAAGTAACTTCAAATTAGTTCTCGTGTTCACATGATATCAACTAAAAATTGAACATTCAATAACAAATATTAAAAATAACTTAAACTGAGGCGGTATAAAACCACTACGCAACTTGTCTTAGCATGGTTTTATTTGTCTTAGTTTTTATTATAACCATTTCCATATTTTACAGTTTTTCTCATAGTTTATTTAATAATATTTTTGATGCCATCTCCTTCATATTTTAGTCGGGGTAATGTTTTGATTTTGTGTTCCACAAAATGGTCAATCTTCTTGTATGTAAATACTCATAATATTTATTTTTTATATTCACCATCTCACATTTAAAACCATCACTTTGAATCAAAATAATAACTGATACCCGTTTCGGTGGGCGCATGGTCTAAGGCGTCACTCTCGCAGTAGATTATACTTCTAATGAAGGGGAAATATAGGTTTGAGTCTCAGTCGGGTGTTCTGAGGATGGTTTTTCAAAATGGTTTTCCACTATTCTTCCACGCAAATGCTTTTACACTTCCTCTTAATATTACATTGATACTCCTTAAAACCATTAGCTTATCTAGTACATAAACGTATGACCCAAACGGTTAGTAAGACGGGGTGTTAAATAAAATATATTTATGTAAATATTAAAATAAAGTAATTATGTTTATGTAATATGAAATTTTATATAAATATATTATAAAATACATATAATATTTAAGAATAAATATCACACATTGATATATAATACTTATAAATAGGCCTACATAAATAATAATTTATATAAATAATTAGAATTGACATAAAAATTAATAAAAAGATGTATGTATAAATTAATAACCTATATATATATATATATATACAAATAATATGTTTTATAATTAAATTATATTTATGTATAAATATATTTCAGAAGCATACATTCTTTGTTTGAGCTCTAATTAGCTTAATTTCAATTGTTTACTAAGTACAGAGTGAAGGATCTATTATCTTGCTTTTGTGTAAAGTTTTATTAACAACACAATGTAACCATTATAGTGTTTAGAACGCAAACTTATGCAAACGGTGAAATTTATTTGGATCGGTAAAACGCCTTGAAACTAAAATGTTGGTGGTTACGAATTATGTAAATAACTTTGAAGTGAGCTAATATTCGTGTGATGTAAAGTGTATCAACCCGAACGTAATATTTACATTTCGTCTAGGTTTGAAAAATTGTGGCTGAATGGTGGGTAGGTTTTCGTAACACTTCAACTAACCTACAAACTAGTAATATTAAACCAGTTTTTTCCTTAATAATGAAAAGAAGAATGATGTAATGTTAATGGTATTACTCAACTTAGTCTGATAATGAAGAAAAGCCATTTGTTTCTGGTCAAATAGACAAATTTATTACGGGGAAGAGAAAACTCAAGCCTATCGTATTGGGTTTTTATTTAGGTTTGTAAAACTTCCAGGAGAAAGACTTGTTTGAAGCGAGCATCTATACACATCGGAGGTAAAAGCTCTTGAATTAGAAAGTGAGGTGAATTTCTATTAACCTTCATTCTTTCAAGGCCATCGCTACTGGCGCCAAACATCTCCCCTCATTTAAAAAAAAAATCCAACTCACGTATAGGTTTACTTTGCCAAAAACTCTCGGTCCCCAGTTCAATGCCCATGAGCTCCGGGTCAATGCTATACACTTTATATATTCTTGGAAGAGTGCAATGGGTGAACACATGGGTGGCACATTAATGTACAGTGTGAGTACCATAGTAAAGGGTTAGGTATAATAGAAACGCCACTTTAATGTCGGCAAGTAGTGCAACATCACTAGCGCTCGAGGTGTTCGTTCCACAAACTAAAATATTCGAAGCAGGACGTGACACTTGGAACACAACGCATTTTCTATTGCGTAATGTTAATTAATCAATTCTTTAATCAAATTCAATCATATGTAGCTAAATCCATTATTTTATAAATAAACCACGTTATAAAATGTAAAATCTAGAAAATCTAACTAAGCTCTTTTCTTAAAGCCCTTGGCCTTGTCGAGTACAAGTCTAAAACCTTTTTTTGTGGGGTGGTGGCGGGGGGGGGGGNGGCTTCACAACCGACCAAAGTATTCTTCCGCGCCAACAAGAACAGGTGGATCACTGAAACCGTAGATGGCGCTAGCTACAGGACAGGTCCCGCGAAAAAATCATACGTTTGAAAATATCAGTTTTCTCGAGAACGACTGAAATTTTAATAGTAAAATTTTCAACACCTCTTCTAAGATAATGTATCAATGTTTATTAGGTGTTACGTTTTATTATTTTTTTATTATGAAGCCGACAGTTTTCTATTGAAAAATGTCAATATTATTGATATTTGATCACTGATAAAATTATAAAGGAGGTGTGTATATAAAAAGTATAACTTAATCAACACGCTTCTATTCTTGAACAAACCTTTTCCGAAAAGAAAATTGCAAAACAATAAAAAAAATTGAAGATAACCGTTTGCTCCCATGACTCTGAATTGCCACGCCAAATGGAAAAAGACAATTGCCTTAAAATAAACAATAACTTTCTAACAAAACAGTAATCGCGAATTTTACATAGACTTCACACTTCCTTTTCTATGGACTTCACTTCCACACATGTGCATTCCTCTGTGACGTCATTGCACTGCTCCTAGTGATAGTGCCCCAAACTAGTTTACGGGATCAGCTAGTCCTATAAGAGTGCCCACCCAATGGTGAATACTCTCGTAGAGATTATACTCGCGCATGCGTAATAGTGTTTAAATTCAAGCTAGCAGGCGCTACGAATTACGAACACGAAGACCGATAGTTCTTGTTATAGCCACTATCTCTGAGTAACTGAATGGCCTTCCGTATTTGAGAATTTCCTGATGAATTGAGAGAAGTTTCGATTCTTGTTACGTATTCATTTACTTGGTTATGATTTGTTCAACTACGCATTAATCAGAATATTTTAGTCCCTAATTATATACATGACCTGCTGTGTGAACTAATAATCAAACAATGATAATATTGTAATATTTTTTTAATATGTAGCATTTTTTGGGGAGCTATGCGTCTTACTATCCATCCAGGATATCTCTATAATATTTTATTAAGCACGACATTACAGTTACACCCTATAGCAATTATAATTTTACCTCATGCAAATTATTATTAAGTAATGATTTGTGTTTTAAATTATATTTTTTCATAATTTTATAGTCAGTATAATATACACCTTAATAATCATATAAATCTAATAATTCAAATTTTCAAAAATAGTCAATAATTACGAATGTCAACCACTTTTTATTCAAAATGCCGTTAATGTCCACCTACCTATTTCTTATAAGTAGGGCCGGGATTTCTTAACCTATAAATTTAACAAAAAAAATACTAGTATAATAACATTTAAAAGGTTTAAACAAATTATATTCAATTAAAAAAAAGAGTCATACTATTGTAAACGAAAACTTTGAAAGAATGTACAGTACAGTACATGAATATATCAAACACATTTTTTACAAATTTAAGCTAAAATGGATTTGTATGCAACGAAAAACCTTTCATTTCGCTAAACATGAATATTGAGTTACATTACCTGCTTCAGAAGCAGTAGCTATTTCTCTCCCATATAGATATTTTCAGCTTGTTTATTTACTATTTTTTTGGCACCACATTTTACTATCTGTTCAGGTTATATTCTTATGTATTAATTGCTCTCGTGGTTTTAGGGATTAGGAAGGTTATATTTAGAGGAAGTGTACCCGTAGCTGTATTGAGGAAAAGTCGAAAAAACATTTTTTGTAAAAACTACCCTCAGTACATCCGAACGAGATTGAAACCTCGATTTCCCTATTATCGGAAGTCTAGTTTATGGCAATAGTAGAACCTTAAACCATGCGGCCACCGAAGTGGGTCCCCCAGATTAGTTGCAGTGATTCATCAGGAGTTTCTCATCACATAAATGAGTGCTCAGAAATCATTTGAATCAATCTTATTTTTGAACACTGATTAAATTACAAAACATCGATATTGCTAAACATGAATATATAAAATATGTTTAAAGAATCAATCTGGAAATCCAAAATTACAACAAATTACCGAACAATTACTTATGGAATATTGTGAATGAAGTTTAGGATCACATTAACGTTGTAGGTTAAGTATTTTATATATTAAAAAAAGATGGCATGTTATTAAAATCGGGGCCCTGCTTCATGTTATCCTAACTCTTTAAATAATTTTCTTAGACTAATATAAGCCCAGACAAAATATTATATTTGTTGTAGTACAAAGAAACAATCACTGATCAATATATTGATGAAAGTTTAAATATAGAGATAGTTGGCTATTTAAAATTTAAACATTAATTTGGAGTGGTAGGGGACGTGAGAAAAGGTGTGTTATTTCAGTTTTTATGGAAAACCCTTTTTTTAGCTAAAACAAATAAAATATTGCTCCAGTACAAACATAGAGTTTAATTTTCCTCGCATGATGATATCAACAATTGTTGAATATTTGTCATGAGCATGGTGGCATTATCTAACAAACTTTTTAATTGAGATAAAGTGTTTTTATTAAATTCCAGGACATCCTTGACAGAAATTTAAGATATGTTGAGGTCATCACGTGAAGAAAATTAAATTTTATGTTTGTACTGGATCAATATTTTATTTATTTTGGCAAAAAAAAAATGTTTTGCCATAAAAACTGCAAAAACGCTGTGTTTTTAAGCTAAGTTAAGAATATTGATGATAAAAGTGTTGAAAGAAGCAAAAACTACTCTTGTTAAATTAAGCTTGGTTTTATTCTAGGATATTATGTTTTTTTATAACCATTCATCTAAATTTGCTAGGATTTTTTAATCTATATTATAACCTAGACACACTTTAAAGACTTGTATATGAGTTATTATTGTTAATTAAAATGTTTTCAATTAAGGTTTGAAAAATTGGCAATCCTAATTACTGATGCTATTTTATAGTGCAAACATCAAATGAAGAGTATTATAAAATTTCCTCACGGAGTACAGCCGCTCTAAGCTACCATTGCAGCTACGTGCAACGTCACCGAATCTTCAACTCTCTGACTCTCATAAAAACTAAACAGCGTTGTCGACTTTAGAGAATATCGAATTGCCGTGCGCTTTGCCAAAAATCAAACTCAATATTCAACAACTAGTGAAAACAAAAGAGTGACCAACATAACGATAATCTTAAGTCATTTTTCCCCCACAACTATCCTGCCGGTGTTACAGTGATGTTTGTATAAAATAAAGAAATGACTAGAAAGCATTAAACAGTTCTTATAAATATTTTAAAAAAGAGGAGGAAGGTTGCGTGGGAATTTGATAATCTACCAAAAATCTATGAAAAATGTCGGGAACTACTGTTCTAAATTCACGAGAAGATTATTATTATTAGCACCACGTCTTACTACCCGTTCGGGTTATAAGCACTTACGCTAATGTGTAATGGTAGGGTGATTGTTAGATTAAATGAAGGACCTACAGTTTAACGTGGAATCCGAACCACGGTGGAGGCCTGGCATTCCCCACATTCACAAGATGTCTTGTCAAGAGGTGAAGGAAGGGCTTATAATCAGATAAATTTCACGAGAAGAGAAGGGCGATTTCTAAGAAAATGTACACGCACTGGCCAGGAGAGAATACGGTAAATAATTAATTGAAAATAATGTGCTCTCCATCCTACCCTCTCATATACAAATTGTTATATCTTAATTATTATTAGCATTGCGTCTTACTACCCGTTCAGGTTATACGCACATACATGATGGAATGAAGGAAACGTAAGCTAAAGCCAGTATTTTACAGTTTTGTTAACAATTTTTTTTTGAAGGAAAAATAAATTAATATTGCTTCAGAAGATATTTTTAGTCTAATTTTCAACAGTTCTTGAGTGTTGTCATGAGTATCCTGGAATCCAGTTATCCTTGAATTGTTTATCTTCATTTGGAAGATTTCTAAGCAAATTTCATAATGCCCATGGACAATATTCAAGAGTTGTTGATATTACTATGTATAGAATACTAAACAAAATTTATTTACTGGAGCCCTATTTTATTTTAGCCAAAATCAATTTATATAAAACCGGCCAAAAAACTGGTCTTAAGGCGGCCGCCCAATTTGTGAGAAAGTGTATCAATCACTGTTAAGTCACATGGCTTAAAATACAATGGTCTGTTCCGTTTTCTGGAACTACTTATCTTTTCTATTTTATCTTGCGCCCCCTTTAGTCCATCACCTACAATCATCTTTGTCATGTCAACAAGGAAAGGTTAAAGAAAACTAAAAAAAAAAAATCAAGTTGAAGGGGAAAGCTCGCTGATAGATCTTAAATATCTTTAAATTTTCTGTTTTAAGCCTATCAATAAATTAGGCCTAAAGTATTTGTTAGAGAGAGGCTAGATTTAGAACCCTTGTTTAGTCAAGCCTAGTCGCATAGCTCTGCAACTATGCATAAAAACTCTTTGAAAACGCACTAAGGTCACATTTTCACACATTTCTTTCTATTAATAAAACTCAAGTTATAAGCAATGCGTCTGAGTGCTCTACCAAATGGCACGAATTAATTCAGCCATTGTAGGCGCAAGCAACTACATAACGTCTTACAGTTTCGTCATCGGTAGCATGGTTTTTGAGGTTCTCCATAAGCCTTGCAGGACACAGCTATCTCAGAGTATACATTGTAATATGCAACGTTAGGAAAACCTCCACAAATCATGAACTATTTCAAGTTCTTTCTCCAAAATATGAACTTGTTCAAATTAACCTAAAATAAAATTACCTTTACTAGTTCAAATATTATCCAAGATGATACAGGTTCAGTTCTTATTTATATTTCTTTATTCGTCCATTTAGAGGCAAAAAATAGTTGTCAAAAATTAACTCAAAATTGTTTATTTACTTAATTATATATCTGAGATATTTTAAGTGTACTTTCTGAACCGACTTATTATATCAAAACACGAGAATTTCTATGAGCAAGAGTGAAAGGGTCTACCAATTTTGCCGGGAAAGGTATTTTAACATACATTCCAGGGTTCTTTCACAAGACACAATCGACACGGGAATGAAGGTTTTACTTCCACTCCGAAGGAAGTTGTGCTACAGATGTCTTATCGCTCAAGAGAAATTCATCGAGCACTTTTGGGTTTGAACCCACGAACATCGGGTCCTGAGTCGAGCACTTTACTCCAAGACCACATACGTCGACAACTCGTGTGTGTGTGTTTGTGTGAAATATATCCTATATTATGTATCACAATGAGTTTTATGTGAATGTTTATTTTTTATAAATAACTACAAAGTAATAACAAATCATCAAAATAACTTTATCAAAGAATATACTAAAAAATTTAAATAAACAAGACCAAGGAAATGTTTCACCAAGATGTTAATTCAAAATCTTGCTGTTTGTAAAACAATATATATTACATTTCTCATAACTAGACAGTATAGTTGAAATAAAAGGAATTATTTACACAAAATACGATCAAGAACTTAACTTTGAATGAAGAACTAAAAACCGTACACAATCATGCTGAAAACGAAATTAGCTCAAAACTAGTTTATTAGTTTGAGTTTGAACGCGTTCATTCAAATTTCTTCAGATAATGAAGGCGTTAATCCTGAAGGCGTTAATCCTGAACACTGTTAATAGGATACAGAATAATATTGATAGTAATAAAATAAATATAAAAATTGTCTTTATTTGTTTGAATTTAAGGCCATCACCTTTTCTAACTTTTAACGCCTTAATAATAATAATAATAATATTTAGCACCGCGTCTTACTACCCATCCGGGTTATACGCTTTAAGTACTAATTACACTAATGGATTAGGAATTGGGAAGGTTGAATTAGAGGAAGTGAACCCGCATTTGCGTAGAGGGAGAGTGGAAAACCATTTAGGAAAAACCAACCCTATTTCACCCGACTGAGATTCGAACCTCAATTTCCCCGTCCTCGGCAGTCTGGCTCAACACGACAAGCGCGTTAGCCAACTACGCCACCGAGGCGGGTTTAATAATAATACATGTACATATTCATACTTATGTGCTATTAATCTTATAATTAAAAATTAATTTATATATGTATATAGGAATAATAATAATAGTAATAAAATATCTATCATAATCATATTTCTTCATATAATTGTACGTTTATTGACACATTAAGATTAAGTAAATGAAAAAAGCAGAATTAAATAAAGAAGAGTGAAAACAAATTAATTAAAACACACAATCATACGACACACACATTCACATGTCATATATTACACATTTATATATTTCTATTTCCATGCGGTGATCTTGAAGTCTGCTACGCCAAATGGTGGCGCTACAAGACGTTAAAGTTGGTGCTGCATACGCCTGGGAGGTAGACAAAACACGCAGCACACCACGTAAATAGACACCCGATCACATGAAACACACGATGAAGCGTGTAGCTCTTCTACATCCACTTCTTTAGTCGAGATGCCTCTGCGCTCTTAAGATCTACCCTCGTCAGGAACAACAACCATAGCTTGGAACGAATCAGCGATTCCTTATGACACACTTCAGTGGCTCCGTGGTCTAACGCGCTACCCTCGCAGTGGACTGAGCTACTGTTGACGGGGAGATCCAGCTTCGAATCTCAGTCGGCTGTACTGAGGGTGGTTTTTCCTAAATGGTTTTACACTCTCCCTCCACGTAAATGCGGATACACTTCCTCTAAATATAACCTTCTTAATCCCTAAAGCCACCAGCGTAATTAGTACATAAGCGTTAAATCCGAACGGATAGTGAAACGAGGTGCTAAAAAAAATCGCTACGGGTACCTGTTTTCAGGCAATTAAATGTCTGTTAATAGTCATAGTTGACTCCGTGCTCAACTTTTTATGTGCTGAAGATTGATATGTTGCCTAAACTCCAGGTGTATACAGCGGCAACTTTGCCAACTCCAAGATAATCACGTGGAAATGTTGTCCATGGAGTTCTGAATAAACTAAATGTATCTGAATAGTAATAATACGTACACACATGCTTAGTGCATCCCTACATCCGCCCTCACATTGCACATCAAGACTCTGTTCCCAGACGTTGAGCGAGCTTGTGCTGATAAGATTTTATAGCGGCAGTAGTTTTAATACTTAGATCAATAGAATTCCAGGAACGAGCTCCAGCGATAGTAAAAGATATAGAGAAAAGGCCAGTTTCATAGTCAAACTTAGTACGCCTCAAGTACGGCGCTACACTAAGTAGATGACGACACCTACCTAAACCAGAATGCAATGGGCCAGTTTCCTATGCGAGAACGGCCCATTCCATTCGAGTTTAGGTAGGTGTCGTCTTGTATTTAGTGTAGCGCCGTACTTGAGGCGTACTAAGTTTGACTATGAAACTGGCCCTAAAAGTGAGATTTGAGAAGAGTGAAGCAAAGCGTGTGAAATGATAAGTATATACGAGGTATCTCTGGAAGTTACTCTATTCAGAGGACGGACGGAGTTTGTAAATGTTACAAGATGACCCTGCGACAGTTTTTACGCCCATTAAGACTAACAAGGTTAGCTCATAACAAGGTCAGAGCTTCTGATTAATACGTTGGGAAGGTCATCTCGAAAGGAATTAATTTGCCTTGACAATTTGTGTTGCCACTAACGTTAAAACTTACACGAATCAGCGACTCCCGTAACGGAATAATCAAATTTACTAATGTGGGCACGTGGACACAGATGATGGGCTCATCTTGTCTGGTATGCCGATGTGGGCACGACAGGGTTAGAACGCGGTCCATTTGGTATGAAGGCTGTTATTCCTAACTTACCATTTACTCCACGTAAATTCAAGGTAAACGTGTTCATAAATTTACTTTGCTTAGTATAAACTATAGATCTGACACCTTCGCTCAGTCAGTAGCATGTTTGTCTACTGAGCTAAGGGTTCCAGGTTCAATTCCAGGCATTGATGAAAAATGTATCATTGGTAAAATGTGGGTTTACACTTCCACATTGAGAATTTAACGTGTGTAGAATGTATGTTGAGCTTGTCCTAGTCCTAAGTTAGATAACACGGCCTATTAAGGCCTAGCAAGCCGGTAGTGTAAGATATATTATATGGCTTGAATAACAACTGACCCATACCACAGGTTGGAAAGAGTAATTGATGTATTATTATTATTAGCACCGCGTCTTACTACCCGTTCGGGTTATACGCACTTACGCTAATGTGTAATGGTAGGGTGATTGTGAGATGAAATGGAGGACCTACAGTTTAACATGGAATCCGAACCACGGTGGAGGCCTGGTATTCCCCACATTCACAAGATGTATTGTCGGAGGTGAGGGAAGGGTTTGGTAATCAGATAAATCTGTGCCGGGACCGAGGATTGAACCCCGGCCGCCAGCACAGAAGTCCGACACCTTACCTCCTAGACCGCCAGGTCACCCAGTAATTGATATAAAACTAAGTGTAAACTATAAATATCTCGCTATCCCAGATGGGTGGTAATACTTGGATGACGTACTGTTCGATGTGCTAACCTAGTAAGTGCATTATTTCAGTAAACAAAGGCAGAGGGAGCCGCCGGCGAGGTTCCGATCCGGTTCTGCGTCGTCAAAAGGACGGGCCGGAGCGGGAATTTGAAAAACACGTGGTAAGTTTCACAACCGAGAGACGAATGTTTTCAAATACGGTGATTGGTGGCGTGGAGGTTAAATGTCGTCTCAATAATACTCCGGCCTTTAGAGCTAAAATGCAATTTTTATAAGAAGAACCGTAGAATTCACCAACATTAGTTGGAAGTTACTAAACTTTGACATTACAGAAATATGATTTATATGATTGGTTGAATATATATATTTCATATAAAAAGCTATAAAATAACTTTTAGTGGTACTTCCTTACGGATTACTTAGTAATTTGTCTTTACATCATTAATTAAACTGACTGTAGATGTAATACAAAATAAAATATTTTCATTTTGGCCATTGTGGCAACATGAGATACAATAAAGCTAGTATCTATAAATTAATTGTTTTATATTTCCACGTTTATCTTATTAAAACCGATCATTATAGACTTAAAAACACATTATTATTATATATAAATTATATTAATATTTTTTTTTTATTTCCCATATAAAAATGTGGAAATATGGCATATTCAAAATAATATTATTATTATTATTATCACCGCGTCTTACTACCCGTTCGGGTTGTACGCACTTACGCTAATGTGTAATGGTAGGGTGATTGTGAGATGAAATGGAGGACCTACAGTTTAACGTGGAAGCCGAACCATGGTGGAGGCCTGGCATTCCCCACATTCACAAGATGTCTTGTCAGAGGTGAAGGAAGGGTTTGGTAATCAGAGAAATCTGTGCCGGGATTGAGGATTGAACCCCGGCCGCCAGCACAGAAGTCTGACACCTTACACCTAGACCGCCAGGTCACCCACCATATTGGATCTAGTTTATCTGCCTGTATTTAACTTATTATTTCTCCATATTATCCATACATAGTACGTATTAGAATATATTACCAATGTTGCCTTCCGCGTCAAACACCTGCCCACGATGTGAAAGCAAGCCGCTACTAGTTTTTAGAATCCATTGCACAAACTGCGCGCCTGTCATGTAACCCAGACTACCATACACTCTCAGGTTACACAACAATAATTCACGTCACCTGACGAGGTGGTGCAAAGTGACACAGAATGCAGCTTCTTAGCATCAACAGACGATTTGTAAGGAAATTATGTAGACCCACATCGGTGGGGCACATGGACTAAGGCGTTAGTCTGGTCTAGTTTGACGGTGACTGAAGGGCTGGGTTCTGAATCTAGTCCTAGCGTCCTGTGGGAACTTTTCTCTTAATCTGTTCCCCATTTTTCCTCCCACGCAATTGCGGGTAAATTCTCTCTTGTTTTACGATAACTAAGAGGTTGAGTTTCGAATCCAAGTTGAGTGCACTTAGGGCATTTTTTTTTCTTTCTTAAATGGTTTCACACTTTTTACTCCACGCAAATTTATTCTCAATTTATTCTTCCTCGCCCCTACACCAATAGTGTAAGTATGCAGAACGTATGGGCGGGTAGTAAGACGTAATGCACCATAAAAATAATTAATAATAATATTTATCACCGCGTCTTACTACCCGTTTAGGTAATACGCTTTAAGTACTAATTACGTTAATGGATTAGGAATTGGGAAGGTTGAGTTAGAGGAAGTGAACTCGCATTTGCGTGGAGGGAGAGTGGAAAACCATCTAGGAAAAACCTACCCCAGTTCACCCGACCGGGATTCGAACCTCGATCTCCCCGTCCTCATCAGTCGAGCTTCAACACGACAAGCGCGTTAGCCAACTAAGCCACCGAAGTGGGTATAAAAATAATTGGTTATTAATGGGGAAGGTAAAATGTTGCCGAATTTGTGGGGAGGGATATTTGCTAAATCGTTTAGGGAAATGCCACCTCTTTGTTACACCTGGGCAGTTTGAACCACAGCCTCGCTGTCATCGGAAAACCAGGCTGTGAGACTGACATCTAATCCGCATGCTCACTGGCATGGGTTTTAATATATACATATATATAATTATTAAATTATTATTAAATATCTCAAATAAATCAAATAAGAAATATCCTTAATAAACTTTTTTCAATCGACAAATCCTTTCTGTCGTACCAATTTCTTTTTCAATTAAGAGCCCATCTCCTGCCTGGAAGCTTCATTAGAATACAGTGAAATGAAGACGAGTGAAACCATTTTACTACGTCTATAAAAGAAAAAAAACTTTCTCCTGCATCCCAATTTCACTGTTTACGAGTGAATAGTGATAAAAAAATACGTTACTTTGAAGTTTATGATTCTAGCGAAGTATTGTATTTTTTTTCTATATGGGTGAGAAGTAAAAGAAGCTGAACTAAGGTGGTATTTTTTGAAGTATTTATTGAAAGCCCTTTTTTTTCAAAATAGGTATGTTGAGCCTAATTTTCTATACATAGTACGAACAACAGTTGCTGAATAATCTGTCATGAGCACAGTTTAATTTTATAAGATACAGTACTTTTTAAATAACAATAGCCCACCTCGGTGGCCACATGGTCTAAGGCACTACCTTTTCAGTGGACTAAGCCACCTATGTTGGGGAGCTTGAGGTTCGAATCTCGGTCAGGTGTACTGAGGGTGGTTTTTCCAAAATGGGTCTCCACTCTCTCTCCGCGCAAATGTGGGTACACTTCCACTTAATATAGACTTTATAGTCCCCAAAACCATTAGCATAATAAGTATATAAGCGTCTAACCTGAACCGGTAGTAAGATGTGGTGCTAAAAAAAAGGGCAATAATAAATTTCCAACAATGGCCATGACAAATATTCAAAAACAAACACTATTATGGGAATAAAATTTAACTAGATGTGTCTATTGGAGAAATATTTTATTTGTTTTGGCCAAGAAATATTTTTTTCATACAAATTTCCAAAATATGAGCCCTAACCCACGTTCCTTTCAATCTCACTTTAGTAAATAATTGTTAGCTCTCATACGTGTGACCCCAAGGCACCGGTTAAACTAACAACGACAGACTCGAGCATCCTTAGCGAGTGGAGAAGGTCTAGATTTTATCTGAACGGAGCATACAAAGATAAACATCGAGAGGGCTGAGAAAGTGGGTTTCGAACCTGGTTCCATTGCCAATCTCTGGATCATAAAGGTGAAATCGATGACTGAGCGTTTATGAACCACTATGTGACGCCTTTTCAATAGTTATTGGAATAATTTAGAATTTTTAAAAAATTAATGAAAATATACTTTGAAGATGTGTTTGGAATAGTATCTCCTAGGAGTAAAAGAGGAATGGATTAAATAAAATACAGATGTTCATGTTTTCTAAGAACAAATATAATCTCGGTAATTTCTTATTATTTTAAAGACTTTGTTGCATAATTATCTCGACATCGTTTGAAAAATAAACTGTTTTATATTTTAATAACGAGCGTTGTCAGTCATTAAGCCTACACCAAAATAATTTCTAAACAAGTTAGATAAAAAAAACTAAGAAATACTGAAACCCGTTGTTACTGTATTTGCTAAATACAGTTCAATTTTTGTAGAAAGGTCTTTAAAAAATACAAATATAAATGTTAAGCCAAAATTGATATTTTACTCGTATAGTAGTGATATTTTCAGATATTGACAAGGTCATAGCCAGGTTGGGTTTTAGGGGTTCAAAACCCCCAAAATTTTATGAACAAAATATATATGGCTTTATTTATGGTTCAAACAATATCAAAATTAAGGTACTAGTACAAATTAGGGGGGTTGTGTTACCATAAAAAGTACTTCAGAGCTTCTAGAACTGTTTATCATTTATATTTTTTCTAGCTTCTGGCAACTGGAGGATGTGCCC
>CABFVX010000392.1:155296-167428 GCA_902151425.1 Timema shepardi
TCACTAAAAGGCAAGCTTACATTGTATTGTTACACAGTAATATACAACTACATGGTCACTAAAAGGCAAGCTTACCTTGTATTGTTACACAGTAATATACAACTACATTTCACTAAAAGACAAGCTTACCTTGTATTATTGCACAGTAATATAGAACTACATCGTCACTAAAAGGCAAGCTTACCTTGTATTGTTACACAGTAATATACAACTTAATCTCACTAAAAGGCAAGCTTACCATGTATTGTTACACAGTAATATACAACTACATGGTCACTAAAAGGCAAGCTTACCTTGTATTGTTACACAGTAATATACAACTACATCTCACTAGAAGACAAGCTTACCGTGTATTATTACACAGAAATATACAACTACATCGTCACTAAAAGGCAATCTTACCTTGTATTGTTACACAGTAATATACAACTACATCTCACTAAAAGGCAAGCTTACATTGTATTGTTACACAGTAATATACAACTACATGGTCACTAAAAGGCAAGCTTACCTTGTATTGTTACACAGTAATATACAACTACATCTCACTAGAAGACAAGCTTACCTTGTATTATTGCACAGTAATATACAACTACATCTCACTAAAAGGTAAGCTTACCTTGTATTATTACACAGTAACATTTAACTACATCTCACTAAAAGGTAAGCTTACCTTGTATTGTTACACAGTAATATACAACTACATCTCACTAAAAGACAAGCTTACCTTGTATTGTTACACAGTAATATACAACTTAATCTCACTAAAAGGCAAGCTTACCTTGTATTGTTACACAGTAATATACAACTACATGGTCACTAAAAGGCAAGCCTACCTTGTATTATTACACAGTAAAATAAAACTACATCGTCACTAAAAGGCAAGCTTACCTTGTATTATTACACAGTAATATACAACTACATCGTCACTAAAAGGCAAGCTTACCTTGTATTATTACACAGTAAAATACAACAACATCTCACTAAAAGGTAAGCTTACCTTGTATTATCACACAGTAACATATAACTACATCTCACTAAAAGGTAAGCTTACCTTGTATTGTTACACAGTAATATACAACTACATCGTTACTAAAAGGCAAGCTTACATTGTATTATTACACAGTAAAATACAACTACATCTCACTAAAAGGCAAGCTTACCTTGTATTATTACACAGTAAAATACAACTACATCTCAGTAAAAGGCAAGCTTACACCTTGTATTATTACACAGTAAAATTAGGGCCATAGCGAAATCCGTCAAGGTTAGACTGCTACCTTTTAGGGTAGAGTTATTGTACATTTTATTTATTGTATGCCTGTTATATATTGGAGGAAATATTGAATATAAGAAATAAAAGATGTATAGAAAAAAATAATTAAAATTAGAGTAGAGAAACAAAAGGTAATCATGGGAACGTTGAAATAATGTCATCCTCTTCAGACTGGACGGATGTCTTGTGGGAAAACGTGTCTGACATCCTGTTCCTGCCACTCCTGGTTTTATACTCGACTGAGTACTGTAGAACTACCCCACAGAAGAACTGTGCTACACCCTGTTCTTGCTGTCTTTGTTGTCTATGATATGATTTAAAATGTATGCATAGACTCAAATTGAATTTTTCATATTTTTCTCAAGTTGTTTGTAATATAGTTTTATGCTATACTCATTTTAATTACACTAATGTACGTACAACCTGAACAGGTAGTAAAGCGTAGTGTTAAAAAAACAAAATCTAATAGTACATGGATTAAGAAAGTAGAATTTGTAGAAAATTCATCCGCATTTGTTTTGAGGTAGACTGTAAAAATGTCACAGTGTGGAAATGTGTCGAAGATGCTTTATCCCGTGTTAAGCTATTTTGTAGGTCGCGTATTGATAAAGGCCAAACACACTGTTTAGAAAGTGCCTCGTTGAATACCTAAAAGAAAATGTTTTCTTTATTTGGCTGCGACTCAATATGTCCGTCATTTCCTTTCAATACATTCGAAAGTCTGTTCTTGTTTGGAATGGTAATGGAAGAACGAGTAATATAGTGGAATCGTATCACAATGGTAGGTTTAGATGAGAAAAAAAAGCTTTAAAATACTGACAACACATTTTTTAATCATGATTTAAAAGGGATAGCTATAGAAATTATATTTTAACGTTACGAATTAAGTTCTAGCAAATTTTGAATGTGTCAGATAGGTAGAGACCATTTGCCATAGAATTTGTGGTAACTGATCGATATCAAAAGATGTAAAAACTGTTAAAAGAAGAATATAATTAAAAACAAATGGTTTATTGTGTAAGTTTTATCGGAAAAATTAACAATAGATTAATAATAATAATATTTAGCACCGCGTCTTACTACCCGTTCAGGCTATACGCTTTAGTACTAATTGTTCTAATGGATTAGGAATTGGGAAGGTTGATTTAGAGGAAGTTAACCCGCATTTGCGTGGAGGGAGAGTGGAAAACCATTTAGGAAAAACCACCCTCAGTTCACTCGACCGAGATTCGAACCTCGATCTCCCCATCCTCAGCAGTCGAGCTCAACACGACAAGCGCGTTAGCCGACTACGCCACCGAGGCGGTTAATAGATTAATATATTATCGTCTTGCAGATCATTGTTTGGCGAATGGATTATTTAAAATAGAAATGGTAACTTTTGCTATCTGTCAGTTATCACCACTACTATGGCAATAGACTACTCACTACACCTATAGAAATCACAAAATACAGTCAAATTTTCATAGGGATAGCTTTTTTTTAAATATATATATAAATATGTATATAAAAAAATTCGCTACCAAAATTGATAGCGTTTTACTGTTTTATTGATGCTATTTAAAACGTATTTATTAAAATTTAAAATGGCAGTAAAATATCACATGACTTGAAGTATAAATATGTGAAATTAGATCTAGTGATTTTTTTTTTTAATCTATGAGATAAGGCCGTTTATATTAAACGTTGTATGTAAATGCACCTGCTTACTACACGGAGTACATAGATATTTCTACAGCCTTAAGGTCTGTATTGGCGTAGATAATTGCAAATGACCTGATTCGAAATTCTGCATAGGGATAGACTCATTTTGGCCATATTAAAAAGACCCCATTGATGTAGTTTAAACTTTTAACAGTAAAGAAAGCTTACTTTCAAATGGAAAAGTAGTCTAATTAATTAAATTTATTTTAAACACGCACCTCACTCGATAACATTTACAGTTGATTTCTAGAAATAACTACAATTATAACATATTTTTCATTGATTTGAGTTAATAGATTCCAATTTATGTGAAATAAATATAACAAAAGATACATACAAGTTGAGTTAAATAATATCCACATCGGCGGCCGTGGGGCTCAACAAACTACCAATTTTCACATAGAACTGTTTATTTTTTGTAAGTTTTCATTCAGATTAATTATTTGTCGATGCCCTGGTGGTCTAGGGGTAAGGACTTCTGTGCTGGGGGGGTCCAGGGTTCAATCCTCGGTCCCGGCACAAATTTATCTGATTACCAAACCCTTCCTTCACCTCTGACAAGACGTGAATTAATCATAACTTGTGAATGTGGAGGAATGCCAGGCTTCCACCGTGGTTCGGATTCCATGTGATAACAGTGATGTCTGGTGGCTTACCTTTTGAACTACAAGTTTTTTTTAAAGTCACTCAAGTAATTGAGAATAACTAATATGGACAAATATTTTACTTAATTTTTATAGCTATATTTTAGGATTTTAAATCATTTTAATTAGTGATTACATCCCATCTAAATTTATGTGGACCAATATATTGTTGTCCCAAGACCCTTATATGTGGCCTAAAATAATATACTACAGTCTGTTATTACGGTGGAACCCGCCTCGGTGGCGTAGTTGGCTAACGCGCTTGTCGTGTTGAGCTCGACTGCTGAGGACGGGGAGATCGAGGTTCGAATCATCAGTTGGGTGAACTGGGGGTAGTTTTTCCTCAGTGGTTTTCCACTCTCCCTCCACGCAAATGCGGGTTCACTTCCTCTAATTCAACCTTCCCAATTCATAATCCACTAGCGTAATTAGTACTTAGAGCGTATAACCCGAACGGGTAGTAAGACGCGGTGCTAAATAATAATAATAATAATAGTAATATTACGGTGGATTGGAAAGTAAGGTCTCGTCCGATGCGTGGCCTTTAAAAAAATAACTGGACCTTCATAATACGAGACTGCAAGATGGAGCACACACTTTGCAAAGACCTGGGGCAACGTTGCCCCCTCCCCTCTTTACCCCTTTTTTACTTATTGCCTATTACTCGGTGCTCTCATACCGACAACCCGACCACACTGTAACTCACCTGGTGTCAAATAATATTAAAATTCCATAAGCTGGTCTCATTCGACTGTTTCAAAAAAAAAAAAAAAANAAAAAAAAAGGTAGCAAAGGGAACATGGGTTAAGGCCAATAATATTTAGCAGTTTTTTGTTACAAATAAATTGTGTTGACAAAAATAAATATAACACTGCTTCTGTATAAATATTTAGTTTAATCTTTTACACGTCAACAGTAAAACTGTTCATGGAATAGTTGTGTTGGGCAGATTGAGATTTGAATTAGATGATAAACTAAATTCGAATGAAACGTTAATAAAATCATCAAATTGTACTATCCTCCCGACAAATATTCGAGAACTGTTGATATTTCAATATTTAAATAATTTAATCAAACGTATTTACCGAAGCAATATTTTATTTATTATGTCAACAAATTTTTGTTGTAAATACTGCAGAAATATCTAGACTTAATTTGCGTTAACTCCCACGCCCTCCCTTGCCTTGAACAGTTTTATTACTAAAATTATTATTAGGATTATATGAATTTAGAATCCATGTTTATGAACCAACCTACTGAACCAGTACACGACTTACAAAGAAACGTAATTTTAGACCAGACGCAGCAACCAGTCCCCCGACCATTACTGCATCACTGTTATTATTATTAGCACCGCGTCCTACTACTACCCGTTCAGGTTATACGCTTTAAGTACTAATTACGCTAATGGAATAGGAATTGGGAAGGGTGAATTAGAGGAAGTGAACCCGCATTTGAGTGAAGGGAGAGTGGAAAACCATTTAGGAAAAACCACGCCCAGTTCACCCGACCGAGATTCGAACCTCGATCTCCCCGTCCTCAGCAAGTTGAGCTCAACACGACCAGCGCGTTAGCCAACTACGACACTGAGGCGGGTTCATTTTATTATAAATTAAATATGTATCATGTAGTGTAAACGTGTGGGCAAACCTAATGGGTAGTAACGCGCGGTGCATGGTAAGGAAAAAACATAGCGATGAATTAAAAATATCACTTCTATTTATTATAATCCTTATTTTGCTATCCCTAATGTATAGACCGAGAAATTTCACGCAGAAAGATATGTTTCCATTACTAGAAGAAAATTTAAAAGTTTACCATAATAAAATACATTTTGCTAAAATCACTCTCAGTATACACGACTGGGATCTGAATCCTGATCGTCGACAGTCAAGTCTATTGCTATTGACGCCTTAGACCATTCTACCACTGAAACGATTGCTAAGTTTACTGTTCACAAAACTGCTGTTATTGTTATTGTTAAATTGAGACGTCTACAGATGTTTTCCACTAGAACATGATGTGTTTGAAATAATGCCCTCAAAAAAAAAAAAATTATTTATGTCTTCATCAGGATATTAATCTTGAACGTATGTCTAGTATTAGTGCAGCTCTCGATGTGCGAAACTGATCTTTTATCGTGAAACTGTTATTTATTGGCTTGTAGGAGGCGTGCGTGGTTGCCAAATCTCCCCGTTTTGTGAGCCCTAATGCCAGTGGGGCACGTAACAACTTGTGTTTATCCAAGCTCTCGTCTCACGACACCTTTTACTGGAGAGATGCGAGACGGGTTGCATACTCGAGTCCAAACAGGCGCAACCCCCCCCCTTTGTTTTGGCTCCACGTACACAGGTGGGCATATACTTCACTCACGGTAGGAGTTTACCTCTGAAAGGTCTTTTTTCTTACCAATATCCTACTATATAATAGATTTCTGGTAGGGGAAAAAGTCCTTATTATAGGTAAACTCCTACCGTGAACGAACTTTACGAACCGAGGCGCCAGTCTTGTCTTATCCGGTTTACTGGTAACTGGGAGGTCTGGTCTTACATACCGGGCGTGCGTAGTGAGATATTTATTATTATATGGTTCTCCTTTTTCTTTTTCTTTTTCCTCCACGCAAACGTGAGTACATTTCCTGTAACCTCAACATTTCTCATCTCTATCCTATGAGTGTAATGTTCGCTTATAATCCAGAGGGGTAGTAGGCTATGACGTGCGTGTAAAATCAACGACTATGAGGGTAATCACGTATGAAAATATGAACCAGCAGTTCCCTGAGGAGAGAGTTTAAAAAATCTACCCAGTAATTACATCCGTCCGGGTCCCGATTTCCTAGGTCACAGTCAAGGACGCCAGTCAAACCCACTGGCTCTAGGCCAGTGTTTGCCAAACTTTTTGGATCATTACCTTAAATGTAGTATTTTCCCAGGTCTCGTGACCTTAAGGGTAATTATATGTAGTTTCTTTTTCTTACTATTTCTACATTAGTTTTTATTAAATTAATTTGATTGAGTTAGTTAAAATATCGAAAACCGTGTTATTTAAATAACTTAATAATCAAGAAAAAATTAAATAAAACTTTCAATAAAAATATAAATTTTCATAAAATATTCGGTATGTTACCAAATATATTATTTCAATGGCTACTATAATGTTGTTTCATTCTTAAAGAGAGTCCCTTTGAGTGTGTATTATGTTTCGATAAATGCTATTAAGTAAATTGAATCAATTTCTGTATCTTTTTACTCTTACAAATATTAAATTACATAATATTCTCTCGTGAAAAACTTGGTGACAAAACAGTTTTTTTCTACTCCATTTTGTAGATGAGCTCTTCGAGTTTAAGTGGTTTTTTTTAGCACCGTGTTCGAGAGTAGCGCGTTAGACCATGCGGTCACCGAGCTTGTTTGAGTGCTATGTTGATTGTTGATTGCTGATTGTTGATGGTCAGAGTACAACACAATCATTCTGAGGATCTTGATCGCTACAAGACTTGAAAATACTTGTTCACATAAGTAGGCTATATTGTCAGAAAAGGAGAAAGACCCTTTTAAAGATTCCTACAGTATCCCCGTGGCTTCTTTGGTGCTGACTGACAGCTCACAGCTGACTCCTGACAGTCAACATTTAGGTATATACCTACATTTTGACTGTCAGAAGTGACAGCTGCTAAACACATGTTTTTGAAGATCATATGGTTAGGCGTAGGGATACATAATTTGGTCTGGTAACTTTTCAAAAGCATCAGCTGTCAACTGTGAACTGTCACTCAGCACCAAAGAAGCCATAGGGCTTGTAGTTAGAATGGGCTTGTCCCTGAGCAGGTTACAGGAAGTTTTCAACACTATTACAACTGTTAAGTATAACAGTAATTTTTAAAGAATGTCACCGTTTTATAAAGTGTTTGTAATTGTAATATTACATAACGTCCGAAAAAAAATATTGATACCTACCAGAGATCCTAAGGAACATCCTTGTGACCCTCATTTGGGTCGTGACCCAGGGTCTAGGAATCACTACTCTAAGCTAACTCTTCCTGTAGCAAGGATGTCCGAGACCTTATTTAAGTGTAGCATGTCTGTCTACTGAGCTAAGGGCCACGAGTTTGATTCCTGGTATGGCCGAAAAATATATAATTGGTGAAATCTGAGCTTACCTTTCCACAGTGATGAATTAACGACTGGTGGTTTGTTGTTGTGTCTGTCCTATATTTGAGCTAGTCTATAATTCGTGTGCTGATATAATGAGTCAGTTCAGAAAGGGCGCGTTAAATACCTCAAATAAATTAAAATAAATAAGGTAGCAAGTGTATAACATAAAATCGGCTTGCCAGAGGGAAAAAGCTTGTATAAGATATATAAAATATATGTGGAGTACAATTCAATGTTCATAGAAGTCTCTTACCTGACAGCTAGAAAATATATTGGAGCTAATTTCACGTTTTCATACTTCAAATATATTAATAATAATGCGCGTCTGTATTACATCTATCGTAGCGCTGTAGGGGAAAGATAAGCCAGTACTAACGCAACGTTTCCCAAGGGACGCCCGAATGTACTGATCGTACATCCTTTCCGTGGGGACTCTTTTCATGTCCCGATAAGATGAGTTGATGGTAAGTGATTGTGAGTATGATTATATGGAACCAGTGGAAACACTTAAAACCTAACTTAAATCTAACTAACCAAACCCTGGTGGCAAATACCCAAGGGACCAACCGGGAATTAAACCCGAGACCCCCTAGACTTGTAGCCAGGTGCACTGACCACTACATCATGAGGCCAGTTATACTTTGAGTACTAGGTAGGAATGTAAAAAAAAAAGTATAAATATTTTATAATAAAAGCCAAGACTTAGATGTTTACGTTATTAATTTACAAAAGTTTGAGTTCAAATAAATTTAATTAATTAATTGAATACTGAGGATAAATATAGTTATGATTAACACTTTTACAAGTTGTTTATACTCAATTAAATGTGTTTTTCCTTTAACACATTTTGATATTTAAAATATTTACCTTTACTATATTTAATATAATATGAGTCAAATTGGTCAAACTAACAAACATGACATAATACACAATTAATTTACAAGTTTTTAATGAAAGTGAAAATAAAACAATAAGTTAAAACATATCTATTCAAAAGTTGGTGATTGCTTGGATTGTAAAAGTTTCAGTATTCAAATAGCTTTCTTAAAATATTTTAATCCTATTTTTTAAATTAAAAATAGGTGACCTGGCGGTCTAGGGGTAAGGTGTTAGACTTCTGTGCTGGCGGCCGGGGTTAAATCCCCGGTCCCGGCACAGATTTATCTGATTACCAAACCCTTCCTTCACCTCTGACAAGACATCTTGGGGGTGTGGGGAATGCCAGGCCTCCACCGTGGTTCGGATTCCACGTTAAACTGTAGGTCCTCCATTTCATCTCGCAATTACACTACCATTACACATGAGCGTAAGTGCGTAGAACCCAAACGGGTAGTAAGACGCGGTGCTAACAATAATAATAATATTAAAAATAACTATCTAAGTCTAATCTGAGATTTTTGTTCCTATTACTCCTTTCAGTGTTATAGTGTATGATGGAGACTACTGGAACCTTAGTTATCCGACATGTTTCGATACTCTATTTTACGTACCATGAGTATAAATACTCACACCCTTATATCGGAACGGTATAAAAAAAGTTTGGTTACCGAGCGTGTATTTTACAAAGCAGGACGTGCTTTAATTAGAACAAGGAACAGACCTTTGAGGAAAAAAAAATATTATAGACTCCTATTTCTCAGCGATTGCACTAAAGAAGATTGGGACCTATTATTCATTTTAAATATAGTTTTATTTTATACTTTAATGTTGTTTTTGTTTGGGTTAATGGTTCAGAGCGTCACCAAAATGTTATTAAGCAAAACAAGTTCTCTAACTTTCGGGGTCAATAGAGGGTAGAAAATAGATAGAAAAAATATATATTTATAATAAAAACTAGTATCATAAAATCTTTCATCATTGCCATTATACAATATTCTCACTCCTTACAACATACTATATGGGTATAATATGGCTAGCTTCGTTATAACTGTTAATGATTTAATAAATTTGAAAATACTAATATAATTCAAGAGAGGTATTTTTATTACTAGATTAAAAAATAAAAAGTTTCCCTAATTAAAATTTGTATACCGATACCTACTGTTTTCGAAACTTTTCTTCCGATACTTTTAATGAGTACGATATCTAGGGCCTATAAATAGGGACATGCAAAATTCGCATTTGCGATAAAACGAATTTTTACACGAATTCTACTACTATTTTCACACGAGTAACAAGAAATTGAACTTTTTTTTTAATAAACACAATTTCTTTGTAATTTGGCCAATATCAAATAATGAAATATAATTTTCTGTGGGGTAATACTGCTGATATCATTATACCAAGCCTGCTATTTATACGAATAGTATCAATTTTTATTTATTTTATAGGTATAAATGGATCACAGGTAAAATGAATGTTTTCAGGATATTTAAGCCTTTTTTTATCTGAGCTTAGCATTAAAAATCATAATTTCTGATTTTACACATTACGATACCTAAATTTCGTTCTATCGATTCTTTGTTTACAGCCTTTAAAAGATTTCATGCTAGGTCCAAACAAGGACATTAATATATATGGACCTTGCTACAGGCGTTCATGTTTGGCAAAATAATATCTTCTTAGTTTTTATTCCCTTCTACATATTTGATGGTAGTTTAGTCTTCTATGACGACATGTTTTGGTGTTATTATGTGGTCTAAGCCTAAGTTGATAATCGATTATCTCGATATTGCTATTCGTAAGACTCGAAGGTAATGATATTGATATATCAAGTTTGATAGTACTAAGCGTGAAATGTTTTGTGCTTATTTATATTTGATTTTTCTTCGAATATGTTAATAAATAGTTAAATAAACAATATGAACGAAAAATTTAAACAGTTTTATTCTAGATTTTTAACGAATACTAATTCGAATCGTATTTACTTAAATAATATCACTTTCAGCTAATAATATCATCGATTTTTGAGAAACATAACACCATTTCTCCCCTAAAAATAACCTCACATTTTGTATGTCTCTACCTATAATGTGATCTTACAATATTTTTAATGAGTGCGGTACATATACTTTTCTTCCGATACGTGTAATGAGTACGGTAAAGATAAATTTCTTCCAAAATTATTTAATAAGTCGGTGACCTGGCGGTCGAGGGGTAAGGTGTTAGATTTCTATGCTGGGGGCCGGGGTTCAATCCTCGATCCCGGCACAGATTTATCTAGTAACCAAACCCTTCCTTCACCTCTGACAAGACATCTTGTGAATTTGAGGAATGCCAGGCCTCCACCGTGGTTCGGATTCCACGTTAAACTGTAGGTCCTCCATTTCATCTCACAATCACACTACCATTACACATTAGCGTAAGTGCGTATAACCCGAACGGGTAGTAAGACGCGGTGTTAATAATAATAATAATAATAATAATAATAATTTTAATAAGTACAATATCGATACTTTCCTTCCAATAATTTTAATGAGTACGTTAAGGATACTTTCCTTTCAATATTTTTCTTTTTATACCTTTAATGAATACGTTATAAATTACTTGCCTTCCGATACTTTTAATGATTACAATATCGATACTTTGTTTCCGAGATTCTTAATGAGAATGGTATAGATACTTTTCTTTTGATACTACATCCCTAATAATGTGATATTCGACTGTCAAATTTGATAGACAGTATAAACACCTATAATATAACATAAATAATATAGTAAAATGGTGTCAATGCATGGACAAAATATTTGTATTTTTTAAAAGACCCTTTATAAGAAAATTGGACTGTAACTATTATACTAGTGCTTGGTGCTACTCCTTAAAACGTACAAGGTGCTAAAAGCCCCACCCTGGTCATTTCAGTTCCTGCAACCAAATGTGTGAACTCTGTATTACGCCAACGGAGTGGAGTTCCCCCCCTAAGGTAGGTGAGAACTGAATGGCAGGTGACGTAACCCGTCGCCGCAACCTGTTACGTTACTGGAGACCAGCTCGGGGGGGCACAGAGGGCCGGAATGTGTCCCAGTTCTTCGGCCGATAGACAACACCCGAAACATTGACGGAATGTCACTAATACCCCGTACACGTGGGCGATGGTCTGGTAAATATCAACACCAGAAAGTCCTCGACTTACACACATTCGAGTTACGCGGATTCGTGTTACTTCGACTTATGACTAGCAACGTTATCTATCAAGCACATCCTCGACTTACACACATTCGAGTTACGCGGATTCATGTTACTTCGACTTATGACTAGCAACGTTATATATCAAGCACATCTTCGACTTACACACATTCGAGTTACACGGATTCATGTTACTTCGACTTATGACTAGCAACGTTATCTATCAAGCACATCTTTAAACGTTATATATATATATATATATATATATATATATATATATATATATATA
>CABFVX010000392.1:173891-197487 GCA_902151425.1 Timema shepardi
GTGTGTGTGTGTGTGTGTGTGTGTGTGTGTGTGTGTGTGTGTGTGTGTGTGTGTGTGTGTGTATGAAGACTGAAGAGTAATTTTCCCGTATGTAAAAGCCAAAAAAAACCTAAGAAAAAGATTACCGCTTCTGTATGCACACACTTTAAGAAAGTGTCTCCCTCAAAAGATCTAAAGTAGATAATACTAAAATAAAAAAATGTTAAATTTCTGGGGAAAATTGATGGTGGGTCTTAAAATAAAATTTAATCTTCTTTTTGTAGTAATTATTTTAAAATATTTTTTTTTAAGAT
Organism: Timema shepardi; assembly: GCA_902151425.1. Taxonomy (NCBI): domain Eukaryota; kingdom Metazoa; phylum Arthropoda; class Insecta; order Phasmatodea; family Timematidae; genus Timema; species Timema shepardi. The sequence goes on from CABFVX010000392.1 coordinate 174,185, forward strand.
GGTGATTATATAGAATATTTCGAAATGCAGCTCACGCAGTGTTTTCATTTTTAAATGTGGTTCTTTTGTTCAAATTATTTTTACACGCCTGCCTTTAATAGCGTTCGGCCCCTGAAGCAGGTTTAATTATGCTTCACAACCTGCAAGTACCGTTGCAGGATTCCGCACACTGGGAACACGAACCTGTTGGTATTTGTATACACGATCAAGCTATCAAGTTCTCAAGATGTCAACCCAACATGTTCGGAATCACCATATTACACACGCTAAATATGGCTAGTCACGTGATTGTGACGTGTTTAAACTACGGCCTCTTCGTGGACTTGTTACTACTAGACAGTGTATGGCTAGTCACGTGATGGTGACTTGTTTAAACTACGGCCCCTTCGTGGTCTTGTTACTACTAGACAGTGTATGTCTAGTCACGTGATTGCTACGTGTTTGAACTACGGCCCCTACGTGATCTTGTTACTACTAGACAGTGTATGGCTAGTCACGTGATGGTGACTTGTTTAAACTACGGCCCCTACGTGATCTTGTTACTACTAGACAGTGTATGTCTAGTCACGTGATGGTGACTTGTTTGAACTACGGCCCCTACGTGGTCTTGTTACTACTAGACAGTGTATGGCTAGTCACGTGATGGTGACTTGTTTAAACTACGGCCCCTTCGTGGTCTTGTTACTACTAGACAGTGTATGTCTAGTCACGTGATTGCTACGTGTTTAAACTACGGCCCCTACGTGGTCTTGTTACTACTAGACAGTGTATGGCTAGTCACGTGATTGCTACGTGTTTGAACTACGGCCCCTACGTGATCTTGTTATTACTAGACAGTGTATGGCTAGTCACGTGATGGTGACTTGTTTAAACTACGGCCCCTACGTGATCTTGTTATTACTAGACAGTGTATGGCTAGTCACGTGATGGTGACTTGTTTAAACTACGGACCCTACGTGGTCTTGTTACTACTATACAGTGTATGGCTAGTCACATGATTGATACGTGTTTGAACTACGGCCCCTGCGTGATCTTGTTACTACTAGACAGTGTATGGCTAGTCACATGATTGCTACGTGTTTTAACTACGGCCCCTTCATGGTCTTGTTACTACTAGACAGTGTATGGCTAATCACGTGATGGTGACTTGTTTAAACTACGGCCCCTGCGTGATATTGTTACTACTAGACAGTGTATGGCTAGTCACGTGATGGTGACTTGTTTAAACTACGGCCCCTGCGTGGTATTGTTACTACTAGACAGTGTATGGCTAGTCAGTGATTGCTACGTGTTTAAACTACGGCCCCTGCATGGTTTTGTTACTACTAAACAGCGGATACGACCAACCTCGTTATTTGTCTTGAACGTCATTTGACCCATTTCTCCTTTACACACTTTTTTTTAACACCACTTCTTACTATCCGTTCGGGTTATACACTTATGTAAAAATTAATCTAATAGTTTTAGGGATTAGGTAAGTTATTTTAATAGAAAGTCTACCCGTATTCACGAAGAGGGAGATTGAAAAACCATTTTGGAACAACCACCCTTAGTAGACCCTACCTAGATTCGAACCTCGATCTCCCCATCATTGAAAATCTAACTCTAGTCTACTGCGAGAGTAGTGCGTTAGACCATGCGGCAGCCGAGGAGGGCTTTACATACTTATTTTTACTAGAGTGCATTCGTGGCCACTGCTCCTAAGTTGATATAGAACAACACTTTATAGTCGTGATATAGTTTGGGGACGGTGAGTGGCAGTACATTTTCATCCTGTTGGTTACATATTTTATGTCCAGTCAAATTTCTATATGAAGAACCATATCTGATATCTACAAAAGTTACGAGATCTACCTTCACATATTCATACATCAGGACTTATTATCTACAACTGGCCAATTTTATAGATTTAATCAATACCAATAAAATAACACTTAATATATATTAAAATTAGCGGAGGGCCGATACCTATTTTTCTTGATTCCGATACCTTGCTCGATACTCGATACCATGTTCGATACCATTCAACATGAAATTAAATAAATCCTAATTTTGTAAGTATATAAACTAGGTCAAAAGAAAAATATTTAATTTGTTTCCATGTGTCAAGATATGAAAACTAGTCAATTAGGCTATTCAAACAAATTATAACAAGAATAAACCAGACTAAAATAACATTTACAATGACTAGTTGACCTACAATAAGAAATATTTGAGGAGTCAACCGTGTTGAATACTGAAAAGTGGTATAGAGATATTTTAGCGTATATTATCAATTATTGCGATACTAGTCGATATCATTGGTATCAAGGATATCAAGGAATCGAGAATCAGAATCGGCACAGCCCTAATTAAAATGTTATCAATTTTGTCTGGAAAAGAAACTTGGTTTTTCTAAAAGGTTTCTCTATCTCTTGTGAAAATTGGACTGCACCATCTAGTAGTAACAAGTATATTGTCACGGCAGTCAGCGAGGAGGCTCCAGGGACTAGTGGGATTGTGACTCATCTGATATTCCTCTCTCTTCTCACCGAAGCCAAAGGGTTATAGTGGCATGGTCATATCCAAGGGGAAGTAGGATTAATCCCGACTCCCTTCAGAATGACAAATAAATAATTACAATATATTATCAATAATATAAGATGATACGCAGGAGAAAAACTAAACAAATTTCCTTTAATTACTGATGCAATGAGTATTGTTAGTGGAGGAAATTTGGCAACAAGGTGATTTAAGAAATTGTTACCGTAAAAAGAGCTTTGTTATCATTCAAACTAAACAGGGTGTATATTAATTGGTGTAAAATATTCTAGGGGCACATTTCCATCCACCAAACATTAAGAAAGGTTAATATAGACCTGGGTATAAAAATGCTTAGTTTCTGAAATAGGAGGAATTGTACATTTCAATTAATAATCAATCCAACAAAATAAGTAATGCAATTAAACAAGACAATGTCTATCAAAAACCAACAAAGCACAAAAGAGAACAGTTTGTTAATTATTGTTCAAAATGGTGTCCTCTTACTTCGATGCATTCTCTGAGCCTGTGTCATCCTTTGTCGAACTCTTGTTGAGTGCATCTGAGGTGTTACGTATTTGTTCACGCATATTTACGATACGTTCTCTTAAAATTCCAACATCAGGCACACGAGTTGGACTTTAAATGTCACATCCATCGGGTTCAAATCTGGTGAACAAGCAGGCCATTCAATTGATTTCCCACGACCAATACATACACACCTAGAATATTTGACACTAATTACTTTACACCCTGTATACAACTCTTTAACAATTTTAAGAAAACTTTCTTACTTTATTTTTGCTTTCATAGATCTCAAGAAATAAAATAGCATAAAAAAACTTTTGTTGCTGTGCAGACAGAATCTTTTTTTATATATATAAATATATAGACATGTTGGAAATATTATAACTAATCTTATTAGGTTTGAACCACGTTGATGAAATTTTATCTTCCTTTGACGTTACTATTTTTCTAAACGTAGTTGACGCTTTAAAATATTAGTTTAGTTTCAATCACCGGTTTCGAAAGCCTTTAAAACAGGAATTGTAAACATTTGAAATGAGATTATACATCACTATCTTTCTCAACCATAATAGTAATTTGTCTTGGTCTTAACCCCTCCCCCCCTCTCCCCTTCCAAAAATATAACCCTGCCCCTTTATACACACAGAAAAATCCTTTTTCACACCTTCGTTATTGCTTTATTTCATCACATTATCTGGTTCACTTGCATGGGCGCGCGCAGGAAATTATGTTGGTTTTTTTCCCACTTTTTTAAAGCACCACGTCTTACTACTCTTTTGGGATATACGCCTATCTACTAATTACTCTAATGTGTTAGGGATGAGGTCGCTTGAATTTTAAGGAAATGTGTAATACAATTTGTGAAAATATCCCTCAGTACACCCGACTGGGATAGAGCCCTGATATCCCTGTTATATTATTATTATTATTATTATTATTATTATTATTATTATTATTAGCACCGCGTCTTACTTACTACCCGTTCGGGTTATACGCACTTACGCTAAGGAGGCCTGGCATTCCCCACATTCACAAGATGTCTTGTCAGAGGTGAAGGAAGGGTTTGGTAATCAGATAAATCTGTGCCGGGTCCCTGTTATAGGCAGTGTATTCTATTGCGGAAGTGACGCCTTAAAACATGTGGCCACCGAAGCGGGGGTAGTATCATAAAATGCATACCCAGACCCTTTGCAAAATATATATATAGCTATCGCAGAAGATAATGGAATAAATAGCTAAGTTATGATAGTTGCTGGTTACGGGTATAGCCGCATATGTATATCATACTTTTTTTAGTTGAAAAATTACACCCGAACACGGTAATCGAACCCAAACCTTTGGATTTTCCTAGATTGCTCAGTGGTTAGAGCAATGGCTTGTTAAGTCAAAGGTTTGGGTTCGATACCCGTCTCCAGGTGTCATTTTTCAACTAAAAAAAATATCGTAGAAAATGTCAATGATTCACATAATCCACGTGGGTACACCCCTCAATCCATGTGATACCATGTCTGTTTTGTGCAGCCCTGGGTTGACCTCTGACAGAATTAACTTTCACTTTTTATACAGTTATGTTCATTCCAGCGTCCGCGCACGTCCCAGAGACAAAACAGTTCGGTAAATTGTGATCATATATTAATTTCTAATAGTACTGTGAATATTAGTCTTAACGATAAAATAATGACTTTTCAATACAAAGTTAACATACATTCAAAAAAATGCTAAATACATCGTTTTAAATAATTATTTCAGGTTCTTATAGTCGCTACACTTTTATTAGTAGTTCTGTGAACAATAGACTTCGCTTCTTCAATGTTCATATCGATTCTTCAGACTTCCAAAATTTAACTACAAAACATACATAAAATGTCACATTTTTTAAACATAGAATTTCAAAATTTCCCATGGGAGAAAACCCTCTTCATTAGTACCTCACGAACGTATTCTGAGGCCAGAATTTACCACTGAAGCGGTAAGAGAACACTGGCATACTAAGCCAAAGGTGTCTGGCTATGTTCCCGTTATGACTCTATTTACCAAATGAGGATTAATTCCAACCCCTCCTCCGGCGATGCGTTGATGATAAGATTATATCAGGTGGGAGTAGGTAACGAACGGGTGACCCAAGATTTACTTTCCTTTGGGGTCTGACCGGCTAGCGAGGAAACGGTGTGGACTAATCACTCGTCACCAACGGGTCCGAACAAGCTAGTGCCACTAGACTACAAACAGGAAAGAAACAGACTCTCAACCTTACGGGGGTTTCGCTGCGCTTCTTTTGCCAGCTTGAGTCCTTTGACACTGGGCTTCGCTAGTGTCGCTGCTGGGTGATCATAAACAACAACCAACCTAGTTAGGTCCCCAATACAGACGTACTAATCCCATGTCACTGATTCATGTCATATTAGATTTTAGCGTAAAATAACCAAGTCATCTAAATAACATAATACTGAGCATCACACAGCTCTATTTAAACAGACTAAAATAATTTGTCATTAAGCGAAATATAACAAAATAAATAAATGAGGCCTCATTATCAGGTAACTAGACGGATCCCAATCAAGAATGGCAAAATTAGCCTGATTAAAACCTTCGTGTATAGAATTACAATATACGCCCAAACGTGGTAAAAATACCTATTTTAAATAAGAAAAAGTTACACATGAAGAGTGGGCGAGCTGGGGTGACCGATAGTTCCACCATGGTTCAGACCTAGTGTTGGGGTTTGAAGAACGGCACGATACTTGGACATTCAATATATTCAGCCAACAAGTATAATAGATACAATTCATTTTACTAAGACTATGTAACCCGTATTTATATGCATCTAATTCCGAACATGACAAGGGGAAATGAGTTAAGGAAAGACGACCAATAAAATTCAAGGATCAACTAAAAGGAGGAGTGGATTTGCACTGGCGCAGACGGGGCTCGTCTTTCATTATTTGGACAGGGCTATATCAAACTGAGCGGCAAGTGAATTGGCATCGGAACATCGTGGTGTTGCACCAGTCAGGCAGTGGTGTAGTCAACTGCGGTAGATTATACTAGTCACCTGTAGTGGTGTTACTTATGGTCGAATATGCCAATACGTGAGAGCTAAATCCTTTTGGTCCAGCCCAAGTAACATCAATTATCAATTGCAGCATTTATATTAATTATTTTCTCCCAAATTAAGATAGATTTGAGAACATAGAGTTTCTATCCAAGAGTCAATAAATATTAACTATCCTATACATGAACGCTATTGGATCATTTACATCGTTGTTTCAATTTTTTTTTAAAGGAACTTGGAGTTGTCGGCTTATAAGGAAATAGTTGGTTGACTCCTGATTGCAAAAAAAAAACCAGAACCCAATTCATCTGGATTGCAAACACGCCCAAAATTTTATAGCTACCTAAATATCAAGTGTCCAGAATGCGGACCAGTAAATGGACTTCTCTAGGGAATTCCTTCTTAAGGGTGGTGACACGGGTGGAAATGGTTGCTGGTAGCACCCACCAGCCACCGGAGATTTTCTCCTGATCTAGCTTAGACTAACCATAGCCTAACTTAACTTAAAAAATACTCGTGTACCACGTAATTTAGTTAAATTTAGACTGACAAGGCTGAAAGGCTGAAAGGCCACATGACTGCTTGGCAACCGTGGGCAGCCCCCATTGTCAAATCAGCGGTGGGATGGCGTGTCTGCAATATAGACTCCTCCTCATGTGTCAAAAGCAGATCATGGTCTCCATATCCATGTGTTTGCAATCTGGACGGATCACAATCAGGACTACACCAAATAGTTGAGTTTGAACTGAATAACAGTCAATATTCTCCCCTTTTTTATATACTATACTAGTAATTAATAATAGTCTATATTATTTAGTAGAATAACACTATTTTCTTATACTTTTGATTTCGTTGAATGGATATATAGCCTCTGTGGCGCAATCGGCTAGCGCGTTCGGCTGTTAACCGAAAGGTTGGTGGTTCGAGCCCACTCAGAGGCGTAATAATTTTACTAAGCATTAGGGTCATTTTTGAAACGCTTTACAAGTAGTTTTTTTTAACACTGCGTCTTACTTCTCTTTTGGATTAAACGCGTATATATTAATTACGCCAAGAAAGGATATATTTAAATTAAGTATAGCCACATTTTCTTGGAGAGAAGGTTGAGAACCATTTTGGAAACACCACCCTCAGTACACCCGATCGATATTCGAGCCTTGATCTCCTTCGGTGGTCTAGTCTACTGCGAGAGTGGCGCATTAGACCATGCGACCACCGAAGTGGGTTTCGTGTAATATTGTTTGTACCATACAGTCTTAATACATAAATTATGTATATATATATATATATATATATATATATTGCTCGATTCCACAATATAAGTATTTTTGTCAATACAAGCTTAAACACCTCAGACCAAAGTATTATATCTTTTAATGTAATGGAGATGCTTACGGAAAGAATAATTAGTCAGCTTGCAACACTATTAGCTGTATTTCTCGCATTAATTCCTCGTTTAGTATTTGATTTAAGTATTAAATTGAGGTTTTTACAACTATCGATTTTATTTCCAAGTTTATTTCAAACATTAGCTTAAACATTCTATATCACTAGACAAGTGAGAAATTAACGAGGGGGTGAGGTTAATCTAGTTTAAAGTAAATTAGATTAACTGATCAATAAAAGTATAGGTTTAAATTGGTTGATAATTATAGTTTATTGTGTATAATTGATATTATTATTAATATTTACAGGCTGTTAGTGTGCTTGGTATTACATATTTACATTACGTGTACTGTAATACGAGTCAAATAGAATGAGCTAATAATATGACATATTACACTATTGATTGACAATTATTTAAAATAAAAGTTAAATAATTATAATAGTAACAACTAGTTTATACAGTAGTTAAAATATAATGTGTAAATATGATTCAAGTGGAAATGAACTAACAAAATGAGACGATACTCCAAGAATGACAATTGAGTCGAGTAGTTCCAAAACGTGTCTTCTTCACTTTTTCAAATCTTTCAGAAATCAGGAAAAACTGTTTTCATGTGTTTTATCTTATACTGAGAAGTGGATTTAATTTTTCATTGAAGTTTTCATATTAAATATGTCATATATATAAACTCATTGGGTTACGTTGTACAATAAAGCATTTATTTAAGTTTTAAACTTGGATAAGGCAAGTTTTGGAAACAGCCAAGGAGGATAAGGCGTGTTTTGGAACAATAAAAAAAACTTATATTTTAGTGACAATTTTTAATCCAAGACGAAAAATATCCATACACAGTGCCAAAGAAGCAATTTAATGTCAATAACTATTAAAACCAGTTGAATGTTCAATATTTAAAAAGAAAAGTAGCGAAAATAAAGATTTTCGTAGCAAAAAATAATAAAAATATTCTTAAATACATAGCAAGGAGTACAGTGCTCAATGCTTGGAAAACAAAATTGAAACAATAATTAATGTCATAATAAAAAAAACTTAAACACATTGCAGGGAGTCATAATATGGTTCACCACCACAATCAACATCTGATTCATCATCCTGGATTTCATCAGTAGGAGATTCATTCAGCAAATTAATGTAGAATATCAAATGTGCCTGGTCCCTCCAACCACCACCAAAATGTTTTTATGAGGTTTTTAACATTCTTTAACTCAGCTATTTTAACGGTGATCCCTTTAGAAATAACTTTGGGTTTTAAAAACGTTGTGGCCCTTCTTCAAGACACTCTTAAAATTACACAAGGCTGTTCTAAATTGGATTATCCAGGAATTGTAATCTTGTTTGATGTTCTGTTGCAATTTAAGATAATTCTCTTTCAAGGCTTAAATTTCAAAATGCCAATTTCCTCGCATCAACTGCATTTCCTGCTGTTTTCAAATTTAAAGCTGGGCATTCATTGCTTCCTACTTGAATTAGAGTCCCATGTTCTTTAAAAATTTCAACATGTTCTTAGTGGTTAATAATTTCTTCTTTTTTCTTCACGCTCTTCTCAATTCTAACAAATACCCTGTCTGCCGGAAGAAAAGAATGACCCGTTACAGGGAAGTAAAACTCTAATGTTTGAACCTGTGGAGGCGCATGACAAGGAAATCACTTAGAAGCCATTCCAATAATAGGGGAATTTTTGTTTTGGCCCCTACACCCATCTGCAAAAAGTCTAATTTTTTAAAATTTCAGGCTCGATTGTCATTGTCTTCAAATTATGAAAGACAGCACTAGCATATTCATTATCAAGCCAGCTATAGATTAAAACATTTTACTAATTTAGTGGATCTTTTTATAACCCCGTGCAAACGGTAAAGTCATAAGTATATAACTGTTTGCTATAATATGCCGACTGGTCTGGCACTTTTGGAAGAACCTGGTTTTTTGACAATCATACGAGATTGTCAAAACATTATCGTGTTTTTTCTTTAAGGAAATATAAAACGCTTTGTATCTAAGCACATTAATGCATTTATCAATCATCAATTTATTTTTTTCTTCTGCATTTGTGGTATTTTTAAGTAAACTGTTTACCTGTAAGCAGCATGAACAAACGTCAGTCGCTGGTTGCCCAAATCCAATATTGTATGTTTTATTTACATAGCAACTAAAAAACAACTTTTTGACTCTAAGATCATTACTCTCACACTGAGCATTGTACATTCGCAATAATCTGTTGAGTGAGAGATCACATGGCAAGTATAATCTACTGGACCTATCACGGCAGTAGTGTTTTTCGATAGGTTTGAGGCATTCAATGAACTTGGAAATAGCCTGTCACTTTCCTCAATATTCTTGGACTTAGTTTTGTTCCATTTTGTTAGATCCCGACTTCGCTGCCTTCCTTTTCCGACAATATTGTCCTCCATTTTCTTTAAATGAAACTAAATTTTAAACGTTAAATGATGTATTTTCTCTCTCTAGTCAACTATAATCATCTTATAAATAATTTGATAAGCGCGTTTCCAGTAATATAACTTATGAGGAAATGGCTGAACATATTTTGACAAACGAACACTCATTTTAAAGGTTTGAGGGGTGACCTGGTGGTCTGGGGGTAAGGTGTCAGATTTCTGGTCTGGCGGCCGGGGTTCATTCTTTGGTCCTGGCACAGATTTATCTTATTACCAATCCCTTCCTTCACCTCTGACAAGACATCTTGTAAATGTGGGTAATTCCAAGCCTCCACCGTGGTTCGGATTCCACGTTAAACTGTAGGTCCTTCATTTCATCTAAAAATCACCTTACCATTACACATTAGCGTAAGTGCGTATAACCCGAACAGGTAGTAAGACGTGGTGCTAATAATAATAATAATAATAATAATAATAAGGTTTGAGGTTCAGGATGCCGATAAAAATAGTGGCCTAAAACTAAAACCCAATTTACATAGCGAATTTACCACTTTTTCCTTTTGTGTGGGTAGTGAATCACCTGTACAATCTTTATTTATGTACACTACCATGGAAACCATGATTTGTATATAATCTTAGATTGGCAAATAAAATATTTCTCTTTGGTTAAAAATAACAGCAGTTCAACAATTCTTACTTAAGGTGCAGCTGAAGGGAACGCGAGTAATTTTACTGTTTTTTATAGAATTGATAATTTTTGGCCAAAATAAATCAAATATTTCTCCAGTAGCAACATAGAGCTTAGTTTTCTGCACATGCTAATATCATCAGATCTTGAATATCTGTCAAGGGTGTCCTGGAATTTAGTCAAAAGTTTTTAAATAAAGATAGAAAGTTTTGACTAAATTCCAGGACATCCTTGACAGATATTCAAGATCTGTTGATATTAGCATGTGCAGAAAACTAAGCTCTATGTTGCTACTGGAGAAATATTTGATTTATTTTTGTCAAAAATTATTAATTCTATAAAAACTGTAAAAAAATTCTTGCGCTCCCTTTGACCGCACCTTAAGTGGCTTTGTGCAACAAATAGATAGAGAGCTGGTAAATGAATAGTTTTAAAGCTATTACCGTGTTGTGAAGAGAGGCGATATTTTGTTTATCCAAATTAAACACCAAAACCTAAATATCTATGTAAAGTCGATAGCCTTTGATGACAACTTCTAACTATAAAGTCGAGCGAGGGCTTATTATAATAATATAGCTTTTCCCAATAAAATACTTCGAATACATTTTAGGGCAATAATCTGCAGATATCGCTACGACGATCCACTCGTATTTAAAACACGCTCAAAGTTCGGGCTGGTCATCCGAACAAAAATACTGAAACTGCTATTAGTTCTCAGCTCCCCAGCCAACAGGTTACGGTCATCTTGAAGATCAGATCACAGGTCACTCAAATAATAGTGATCTCTAGCTAGTTGAGATGGACATCGAACCCGAAACCATCTTTAAGCCCTTTTATCGCCGCAATAATGAAATCCTTCTCGGACGCTAGGTAACACTGTATTATTATTATTATTATTATTATTATTATTATTATTAGCACCGCGTCTTACTACCCGTTCGGGTTATACGCACTTACGCTAATGTGTAATGGTTGGGTGATTGTGAGATGAAATGGAGGGCCTACAGTTTAACGTGAAATCCGAACCACGGTGGAGGCCTGGCATTCCCAACATTCACAAGATGTCTTGTCAGAGGTGAAGGAAGGGTTTTTGTAATCAGATAAATCTATGCCGGGACCTAGGATTGAACCCCGGACTCCAGCATAGAAGTCTGACACCTTACCCGTAGACCACCAGGTCACCGGTAACACTGTAATTTACTGTACGCCCTTCTCCATGTAACATCATGTAGAAATTAGAGCAAAACCCCACCCAAATGCGTTACGTGGTTAATATAAGAAGCCTTAGGGATAAGTAAGGTGCATTTTAGAGGAAGAGCACCAGAATTTTCGTTGAGAGATTGTGGGAAACCATTTAGTAAAAACACCCTCAGTGCACCCAACCGGGATCGGACCCCGATCTCTCCATCCTCGCCAGCATAGTATAATGTAAGAGTATCTCGTTGAACCACCATCAAGGTGATTAGGTAATAGATTTTCGATCCCTAATTATGTATTCGCAACTACAAACCCGAATCCGGACAACTGGGCGCCGCCATCTGGGCGCGGCCAACTGGGCGCCGGGACAACTGGGCGCCGGGACAGCTGGGCGCCAAAAGTAACCCCACTTTTTTCCTTTTTTAAAAAATCACTTTTTTGCAATGCTCTTTTTCGAAATAATGTATCTATTATTATAGTCCCTAACTAGTCTTAAAATTCTAGCATCGACTTCTCGATACTTTCTTTTTATCGGCGTAGGCTCATGTCCAGCTACAAGATGTTCATAGTAGATATCTCTTGCAGCTTGTACTTTACGTAGAGCATCAATAAGTTTCCATATTGTGGGATGTTGCATGCCCAGCTCAGTTCCTAGCCTGCGATGTGCAGCTTCAGCATGATTGTTAGTACGATCTGTACCATTTAATACTCTAGTGTAAAGATTCCACATATTTGGTGGAAATTATGCCACTCGTCGTCCAACGCCTCTGCGATTTCTACGACCTATATAATTGTCTTCAAACCAGTCAATCAGGGGCTGCAAATTGTCTGGAAGTTCTTCTGCCAACAAATCTAAAGCTTGGTCTAAATCATTTTCTGGTACAAACGCCAGAGCTGATATCATCCTTGCTTTCAAACAAAACTCTGCATTGTTGTTGTATAGTTGAATAAGTTCCAATGCACATATTTGTTTTCTTATGTTATGTGTTAGATGGTAAAAACAACCATGTATTTCAACTTGGGGAAAACACTCTCTAATAGCACTTATTGCAGCTGATTCAAAGTCACAGGAAAATGTTTGTGGTTGAAAGGTAGGTTCGATTTCTTGTAACATTTCAAAGAGTCGTACGTAGGTAGCTCTTTGTTTATTAGGTAGGAGTGCATATATAATTGGATGCACCCCTCCAAATTGCTTACCAAGCACCGTATATATTTGTGCAAACAGTAGTGGGGCAGTCTTAAATGTTCCATCTCCATATAAGGCCTCTGCGTCACGTAATATTTGCAGATTACGTTGTCGACCAAAAATAAGGATTCTGTTAGCATCTGGTCCACTATCGGAAAGTAAGAAATTTTCTTCAATGTCCGTTTCGGATACATACATTTTATATCTATCAGGAATTATCAGCGTCTGAAGATTTGCTGGAACTGGAGGGGCAGCGTTTATCTGGTTTCGCTTACGGCGAACTAATTTTTTTAGAGCATCTGCTTTTGGAAGTACCCCCTGCACACAAAAAACGTTTTAGATTACCGTAAGAATTTTGTTACAGTTAACAATACTTTACATTTTATATTGTTTTTACTATAAAATTATTGCTACATTAATTTTATGCTCAAGATTTATGCATGGGCTTAGCACTTCGAATACTGCGTAACACTTCTAAGATTTAGTGGATGATGCTGGAGGGAGAGAGGGTTTAAAAAAGGGGAGGGGGCTTCGGGCTGAGCTTAGCTTTTATTTATGAAGGTGAATGGGGTTACTTAATGAAAACACTAATCCGAATAATCTAAAGAGTTAAAAGGATTTAAAAACACATACAAAAATAAGTACATCTGTTGTGGTAAAAAGGTACCAACTCTAACATTCCAGTTTTAATATTGTATAGGAAATAGAAAACAAGATTTGTTAGGGTTAAATATGCCACTATAAACGTACACCAACGTAAAAACTATGCATGGGAACTGGAATTGTATGAAAAATAGTTAATTTTAGATTTTTAGAGGAATAGTGGGAGGGGAGAGGTGGAGGGCATGGGTGGATCCAGGATTTTCGTGAGGGGGTGGGTGCCTCCACGGGACCGGGCTGGGGGAGATTTAGATGTCTCGAGAACCTAGGAATATTTGGATTCATCTTTCACTGGCAATGTGTTGAAAATAATTACATATTAAACTATAAAATATAGATGAAATACATTCAACACTTCTTTGGTGTTCAATTTTATAGTTCAGCTTGATGTTATTNACATGGTATTTTCAATTTGGATTGGAACATTATAATATTTGCATGACTCATGAGTACAAAATTACGTTTTTTGTCGAAGAATATACAATTTTAGTATGATCGTATATTTAATCAGAGTTTGTTTATTCTCAATATTACAGATTGATTTATAGTATGGTAAAGCAAATTTTGTTAGTAATGATATAAAACGTTATAATTTTATTCATAAATACACAAATATAAGTTATTTTTTTAATAAAAACAAAGAGTCTACTCAGTTAAGTACATGCTATTTACTTTGTTTATAGAACTGCATTTGACTACTCGTCCAGGCTATATTGATTTAACTACAATAATAAAGTAGGGATGAAGAAAGTAAAGTTTAGAGGAAGTGTATCTAAATTTTCAGTGAGAGAAAGTGGAAACCATTTCGAAAAAAAACTCACCCTCAGCATAGTCGGCATAGATTTTAACCTTTACCTGTTAATCACCGAAAAATCATAATAGATTAACTTGACATTCGGTCCTCATGCTAACTAATGGGTGCTCTCTCCTAACAATGTGCTATATAAAAATATATATAATTTATTTATAATATTAATATTAATGGGTCTTAAACCTATAAAGCTATAACTATAATTCCTACCATATGTGATCATTCCGCATATTCAAATATAGAAACTGTGGCATCTTAAGAATGGTGGTATTGTGGAGGAGTAAAATCTAAATTTAAATACACATAATTCGAAAATAACGGCAGAACCAAACTCCACACTTATGTAGAGTCATTGTATACATATAGAACTATTATTCCCACCATGTGTGCTAGCTCCACAGTCTCAAATATATAAACTGTGGCGCCTTAAATGGGTGGTCACACAGTGCCGCTTTTGATTCCAATGTGGTATGAAGGCTTATATCCTAAATAATGGCAGACCTAGGTTCCATACTTATGTAGGGTCGTCGTATGCATGTAGAACAATTATTCCCACCATGTGTGCTAGCTCCGCAGATTCAAATATAGAAACTGTTGCGCCTTAAACTAGCGCCCAACATATCTGTATTAGGTTAATATAGTTTAAAGGCACTCAATCTGAAAATAACGGCAGAATCAGGTTGCACGACTATGTAGGGTCTCTTTTTACACCTATAACTATAATTGCCACCATGTGTGCTCATTCCGCAGATTCAAATATAGAAACTGTGACCCCTTAAACATGGCTGTAGTGTAGAGGAGTAATATCTAACTTTAAATACATATAATTCGATAATAAGGCCGGACCCAGGCTCCACACTTATGCAGGGTCATTAGAGACATATAGAACTATGATCCCCACCAGGTGTGCTCATTCCGCAGATTCAAATATAGAAACTGTGGCCCCTTAAACATGGCCGTAGTGTAGAGGAGTAATATCTAACTTTAAATACATATAATTCGATAATAACGGCAGACCCAAGCTCCACACTTATGCAGGGTCATTAGAGACATACCCACCAGGTGTGCCCATTCCGCAGATTCAAATATAGAAAATGTGGCACCTTTAACATGGCGGTAGTGTATGCTAGTGATATCTAACTTTAAATACATATAATTCGATATTAACGGCATATCCAGGCCACACAAGATTCTACAGCTATATAGGGTTTCTTTTTACACCCAAATCATATTAATGACCAAATAAAAATTATTATTTACATGGACCTTATTATCTACTTTAGTTAGTTTTTTTGTTAATATCACAAATAATTGATTAACTATTATTTGCGATACAATTAAATTTATTCATTTCTGTTACTGCCATCTTTTGTCATAACTTCTAACGTGATTCATGTTTTAATATTTGTAGTGCTCTCTAACGGTTTAATGCTAGACTAATGGTTATATCTGGTTGTAAAGTTGGATGTTGTCACCCTGCACATCTCTTCTTTTACCCTAGAATAAACGGTTATGTTCTTGTGGAATTCTTCTGTCAGCTGAATTTATGTCGTCTGCAAGTCAAATGATTTGCCCAAAGTTATTACTCTAATAGATTTAATTTAAATTTGGCTCTCTGTAACGGATCTTATCAGTAATGATCCTTTGTTTATTGTTTTATTTTTATATCGGTATTACATTTGCTGTTTCCTCGTCTTTATTAAGTGATGACAGTAAATGCAAACAAATCAATCCATGTACTTGTAAATTTGAAAATGGACATGTTGTGGACCTTTCTCTATTTAAATATGATAATTCCAGGTAAATAGTTCTTCTGAATTCTCGTAAAAATATTATTTGACATATTTTAACTCATTACAGTCATTTAATTTCATCCATATTACTAAAGTATTTTATACCGCATTATTGCATGATTTATATTGTATGTTATTGGGGGGAGAGTACTTAAATTAATTTAAGCTAAACAGCTTAGATAATTATTTGAATGCGACTTCAACCTTATTTATTAAATATAATATCTTTGCTATTTAATCCATGTGACTTCAACCTTACTTATCAAATATAATAGCTTTGCTATTTAATCGATTATGAACGGCTTAAGTTAACATATCTGTTTTTAAATAGATTTTCAGCTATATCATTTACCTAGGGTGTTAAAGCGAGTGTTGGGCTGTTTATAACATAACTTTTATGTCTATTGGAAAATCATAATATTCACTTACTCTCTTTATTAACAAACTTTGGTTCTAAACTGAGCTAAACCTTTTGGGGACCTTTTCTAACATTTTCATCGTATAAAAACAGCTATAGTATGCTTTTTAAAGTTAATTGAGGGCATTCTAATGAATATAATTAATATATCAAAACAAGAAGAAAAAAAAATGAATCAAACTATTATGAATAGTGACGCTTCTCTTTACATTTTCCAACTAGATTGAAACTTATTACCGAAACTTTGAAATAATTTGAGCACACACATTTCACAAAACATTTTCTTATAAGTAGGCTCTACTGAGTAAAAACTAAACTTACCTAAGCTGTAATTTTTCAAATGCAATGCAATACTGTTCAAGAGGGAAAATCATCTGGGATTTCCACTCTCCCTTTTATGTAGATACTTTTTATATACATACATATATATATATGTGTGTGTGTGTGTGTGTGTGTGTGTGTGTGTGTGTACTGTCTTTTTTTAATGGGGCACTTGTTATAAAGTTGGGTGTTCTTTAAAGGCAAAATAATTCTTACTCTAGGCTTGTAAGTACACTTTTATAGTTTGATTTAAATATGTGAATTTATTGAATATTTGATACAGTTTTACATATTTTCTTATACATTTGTAAACAAAGCAAACTGGGAAAAGTATTTCTTGCCTGAATATCTTTTGTAGAAACCCTGAATTTATTGAATATTTGACTCAGTTTTAAATATTTTCTTCTTATAAATTTTTAAACAAAGTAAAAAAGGAAAAGTATTTCTTGCCTGAATAGCTTTCATAGAAACCCTTTCATAAGTAGGCCTTATAACATTGCTTTCTCCCTCATGCCCTGCCTGCCTTCTCTAACTACCCTTTTCACTTGTCAAACCTTCATGACAATCATCAGTTTTAAACACAATCTTACTAAACATAAACACAAATCAAAATACTACAAATAAACACAAATATTATTATTAGCACCGCGTCTTACTACCCGTTCGGGTTATAAGCACTTATGCTAATGTGTAATAGTAGGGTGATTATGAGATGAAATGGAGGACCTACAGTTTAACGTGGAATCCGAACCACAGTGGAGGCCTGGCATTCCCCACATTCACAAGATGTCTTGTCAGAGGTGAATAAACGCAATTCAATAACATTCCAACCCTACATCTAAACAGTTATTAAATTTGGCAATTCGTTGAGACTAGCTTCTTCTCAAGGTTAATAGGAGTGTCGCCGATGTTGGGGCAGAGGCGAAGATATTCTAAAGGAGGAATGACAGTTTAAAAACAATCCTTTTAATAATGCTGAGATTTGTAAGGCTTGCTCCACACCAAACGCAACATGTTGTATCTTGAGAAGACATTTTGTTGTATGTTGCAATGTGCTGCAGACTTCTCATACACCATAATAGCCAATAAAGTGTAGCACACCGTTTGCAACATTGCTCCTAGGTGCTTCTCTACAAAAGGCTATGTCTTGCGACAAAATACCACGATACATTTTGAATTGTGCATGCAGCGTACCCTGAATAACATATGGATTTTCGGCCAAATGTTATTAACAGCCTTTCTTTTGTAAATATATGCCTACACTTCTGGTCGTTAGTATTTATTTTCTTAATCTTCTCTGCATTAGGTCCCAAGAGCTCATTTGAAGATTCTTGTAAAACTGGGCTGGGTCTTTTCTAAGTTCTACTATAACTTCACTAATCACAGTTGTACATAAATTTGTTTACACAAAATATCAAGATACTTTCGAATGTAATATTCAAGCTTTGCCTTATATTATTAATATCATAGAATGTCACCCAAATGCACAAAGCTACTTTTTAAGAACCAGTTAAATTCTGCACTCAATTCTTTGATGGTTCACTTACAAATGCAACATATATCTCACAACAGCTTTATTTAAGTTTACAATTATCTACCTTGACGTTACACTCTTATTGAAATTACAATTCACAATTTTCTGAAACAATATATTAAAATTGCCTTTTCAATTTTTAATTGTTAATAAACACACAAACATCTACATTTTTAAAATTATTTGGTCATGTGTAAACTCTGCTCCATAATATAAAGTAGATTAAAGTGCAATGACATTGACACTTACCGGTACATAATTTACCCTTCTGCAGTAATACACATAAATTCTTGCAGCCACTGACTAATGAAACCTTAGAACATTTGGGTTTTGGCATTTAACACCTATACACTCTTACTGGTTCGCATAGAAACTTTAGATTAGATCATCTATTTCCAAGGCTTAAAACCAAGAATCACTTACCTACTAAGAATTAAAATATTAAATTAGGTTATGTGCAAATATTGTTTTATGAATGCTACTGACTAAACACAAGCTACCTCATCGGGTTATTAACATGAACATATTTTCTATGAAAACTATACATTTCATGGATGAATCCAAACTCTTCTTTTATTATGTCTCTTATTATTTTCAGAAAATTGAAAAATGACTCCTGAACACAGGAATCGAACCCGTGTCCAGGAATCATTTTCCAATTTTCTGAAAATGATATCTAGATGGAGTAATCCTCACTAAAAAGCATAGATAATAGCTTTGGCTATTTGATTCATCTCTTATTATATTTGTTATAATAATAGAGAACCAAATTCTCTCGGCACTCGAGTCACGATACATTATATTAATGAATATTTAACACTTTTGAGGCCCGAAGAAGCTACTTGCAGCTAGATAGTACGAAATCGATTGAAACTTCGACACTTTTGTGTAGTACCACGTGCAAAACATAAGTAACAACCAATTACTAACTTGTTTGTGACTTCAATCACTAACCAATCCAATCACGGTTAAGAAGCTCTCTGCCGTGGGCAAAAGGCCTTAGTTTTCCTCTTTTTAATAGCACACACATGCCATGGGGAGCTCAAACAATGGTGTCAGTCTTGTCTAGCCTGGTTTGCTGCTGTCTGGGAGGTGGGAGTTGGTACTCTGGCTAGGTCTACTGTGGTGTTTCACTCTTAAATTGTTACCAACTTACATTCTATACAGATTTGGAAACTCTCTTAAATTAGACCTTTGTCATTCCTATCCCATTTGTGTAAACAGCGAAGATTCCGGCTGGGCGATATGAAGCCTGATAAGAAACTTCAAATACGTTTGCATTGGCTAAATGTTTGAACTTAAATTCATATCTGGCCAATTTTTATAAATTTAAAACATTCTTATGCAGACAACCTGAACAATTAGTAAGACACGGGACAAAAAAAAACTAGGTATTCATAATATTTATATTTGCATGAACAATCAATTTAAGTTACTATTAAATTTATTGTTTGTTCAATTTTGTGTTCAATTCTATTAAGTTAGAATTCTCATTCAATAATTATTAGGAATGTTTGAGACTCAAAAATATCTTGAAATTTCAAGGAATAAAATCTCAATCTTGTCTCAAAAGTTGAAAAATGAATCTCAAATTCGAGAAATAAAAAACAAAGCAAAAAATTGCCCTAAGAAATTATAAAACCAAACCGGAAACTTATTATTTCCAATTATACTGTGATAACCCAAAAATAGGCCACACCCCCCAAAAAAAACAAGCCTTCATTAAGAAATGTTTAGTTTATAAATATTGTTTTTCAAGATCAAACTTTGACAATATAAGCTTTTACACTATAAAATTAAACTATAAATGGGGTTCATTGTAACTACCTATCACTATTTTATTAAATTGCATTTAAAATGTGTATGAGTTGTAACTCAAGTGTTTGAATGAAACCTTAAGATAATCTAAAGCAAGTTCCAGCTCAAATGTCAAAATGGAACTCTATAAACTATATATTTACTTTAATAAACATAAGTTACATATTTATATTTTCAAATGACGTTTTCTCATCTCGTTCTCATGTCTCGATACTTTTTTATATTTTCATCTCGAATTGAAATAATGGTTCTCGCACATCGCTAATAATTATGTTATATTTCAAATATATGTGTATTTTTTTGGAAATTTTGATAGTCCCTTATACTGGTATTGTCTTGGAGGTAGACAAATCTTTCTTACTTTACCCTTTCTTGTTTTTAAACTTTGATATTTTGCAGTCCAATTTTCATAGGAAGGGCCTTCTTTGACAGCTATAAAAGCTGCTTTACATAGATTTATGTAGCCATACATAAGTTCATGTTCATACTTTATGCACTTTTATAATCAATAGGTGACCTGGCGGTCTAGGGGTAAGGTGTCAGACTTCTATGCTGGCGGCCGGGGTTCGATCCTCGGTCCCGGCAAAGATTTATCTGATTACCAAACCCTTCCTTCACCTCTGACAAGACATCTTGTGAATGTGAGGAATGCCAGGCCTCCACCGTGGTTCGGATTCCACGTTAAACTGTAGGTCCTTCATTTCATCTCACAATCACCCTGCCATTACACATTAGCGTAAGTGCGTATAACCCGAACGGGTAGTAAGACGCGGTGCTAATAATAATAATAATAATATAATCAATACCGGTGCTACTAATAAGTGTTATCATTATCACTGATATTAAAGTAAAGTGTAATCAATTTTTCCCACGAGTTTTTTTGTGTTTTCTAAAAAGGTCCTTTATATGAAGATTTAACTATATCTGCACTTGAATTTTACAGTTTGGCTTCTGATGGAGACCTGAAGTTTTATTTCCATCCTTGTTATGATGTACCACTTGGAAATGATTCTTCTGGTAACAGCTGTGAGAAATCATCAGTAAGTAACTTTTCATAATGTAGTCCTATATACAGGGTGTTAAGAAACTCATAGCCCAAACTGTACATAGGTATAGATTTTTTGAACCAAAAGTAATACAAAATTACTATACACTTACATCTGGAAAACTATGCTAATACCATTAAATAGTGTATATATTTATACACTATATTTAACTGTATAGACTTTAGAAATGTCATTTTCCTGTGTGTAGCATGGGGAGTCCAACCCAACCATCTTCTACTAGTGTAACAGTTTGATTGCTACAACAGACCAGCTTGTCAGGAAGAGATGCAGACAGAGTTTATTATTATTATTAGCACCGCGTCTTACTACCTGTTCGGGTTATACGCACTTACGCTAATGTGTAATGGTAGGGTGATTGGGAGATGAAATGAAGAACCTACAGTTTAACGTGGAATCCTTACCACGGTGGAAGCTTGGCATTTCTCACATTCACAAGATGTCTTGTCAGAGGTGAAGGAAGGGTTTGGTAAGCAGATAAATCTGTGCCGGGACCGAGGATTGAACCAGACAGAGTTTCAAAAAAAAATTATTGTGTAAAAATATATCTTAAAAACAAAATTCATAATGACACACAAAAAACCAAACAAAAGTGTTTGATTTGTTTAAACCAGACGCTTATCATTAAAACAGTGTTGACCATTTTGAACACATTGATGAAACATTTTCATATCTGTAAATTTTGAAAAATGACACCTGGACAAGGGAATCGAACACGAGTTATCCTATCTGATGCTGCTGTATCCGTGCTAAAGATCATTTTTATTTCCCAAGCTTTACAAGTGTATGCTTTCTCTATGAAACATTTTGAGGTTAATACAAATACTTTTTCTATACGTAATCATACCTAATATTTTAAAGAGAAAAGAAAATTTTCTTGTTTTTTATCATTCCTTTAAGTTTGCTCAGTGTCTTATAGCAACGTTATTTAATACTCAGACCCACTACGGTGGCCACATGGTCTAACAGGCTACTCTTGCAATAGACTAGACTGCCGATGACAGGTAGATCGTGGTTTGATCCCAGTTGGGTGTACTAAAGGTGTTTTTTCCTAAATGGTTTCCAACTCTCTTTCCACACAAATGTTGGTACACTTTTTCTAAATTCAACCTTCCTCATCCCTAAACCATTAACATAATTAGTACACAAGCGTGCAACCCAAATGGGTAGTAAGACACAATGCCAAAAAAATTGTTTATTATTCTACTGTATTTCGGGATAGTATACCTCAAACTACTGTGAAATTATTTTGTCCTTCATCAAGTAACATAAAAAAGACCTTATTTCTAATATACACAACACAAATAAAGTGAATCGAATAACAACTATTTTAATTTTGTGTCTAGGTTTTATATTATCAGAAAATTAAAGATGTGATCACTAAAGACAAAAAGGATTTTTCTCAGCTATTTGTCAATAAAAACCCATTTTGATCAACTTATTATTGTTAATATAAACTATTTAATATGTTAAACCATATTTTTAATGAAAAGGGATGTGTTTGTGAATATTACAGAATGTTCATGACTTCAGTATTGGGTCATTCCATGTCAAATCAACCAAAAAAAATTCAAATTCAAATTCACCATCACCGATTTCAATCAAACTCAAGATTCTGTTAGTATCTATGGAAAAAGTGATTCCTAATTTTTTTCAGATTTTTTTCAGGTACGGTTTTTTATATACAGCTGCCAAAATATTTCAAAATTTGTAAAAAAAGACATGCACTATAATTTTGAATTGCCTGTAACTTAGACCCTATTTAAGATAAAGAGCTGTATAAGGTCTCATTTTAAAGCTCATTAACTGGGCTTTAAAATGATATTTAACATGATAGGGTCTCAAGCAATCTCATTTTACAAGCAATCATTTCTTTTTTGTTTTTTGAAAATTTCCAAAAGTAGTTTTTTTTTAA